>UELW01000005.1:545349-685285 GCA_900490495.1 Danionella dracula | reverse complement strand
TCTTGTCAACAGTAGACATAAAATTAAATTAAAAAATACAAAAATATTCAATTCATAAAATAAAAAAATTCATTTAGTAATACAATTAATAACAACCTAGTTCTGCTTGGAGGAGTGCAACCCATCGTTCTCAAATAATTAATTAGACGAAATACTCATTAATACAACTAGTACACAAATTTGGCTCTTTTGGTTCAGCTTCCCTTGTGACTGACGGTTCTGTTAAAGGCCGATCTATCAATAGTTTTAGCTACGATTTCAGCTGTCTTTGTGAATGACTGACCTGCACAAAGCTGTTCAATCCATAGTAGGCTAAACTGAAAAATAAGCTCAACAATAAGTTATAACAAACTAGAGGAAAAAAAAAAAATATATATTTTGTTAGTTAGCTTGAAACTCTATAAATAAAATAATCAATATTAAGATTTATATGAAGAAATAAACAAATAAATTGATTCCTTAAACCTATAACCTAGTTAAACACCAAGCAAATTTGGCTGCGAAGCTCGCTTTTATTTATTTTTACCGTGCCCCATTAAACAACAGTGTTAGTGTAGTTTATGGTTTAGTGCAGCTAAAAACTTTTTAACTACAGTCTAATTAAATAAATAATAACCTAAACAATATTGATAAAGCAGATAGATATTACTCTACATAATATGGCCTCACCACACTGTTCCTCACCAAACTGCGAAGATCAGGAGTCATTCGATCTCAGCGTCATCAAATCTGAATTAGCAGATATTGAGCTTCAGATCAGCCTCTTACAGGCCAAAAGATCCAAGCTCAAGGAACAATGTGTGGCAATCTCCGCTCATAAAAATTCTAATATTAATTCAGCGTCTGTGCACAGAAGGACCGATGCTGCTGCAGTAAACTGCACGCCAGCACTGGACCATCACAGTCTCGCTTTCTTGTTTTGTGATCAGAAGAGGAGAAGACGAACCCGTCCCTGGGGGGCCTTCACTCCTCCCGCGCAACCAAGTTTTCAGATCCGCACCCAGAACCGGTTCACAGTTCTCAGCGAACCTGAGATGAACACTCTGGTGATTGGCAGTTCCATCGTCCGACACGTCCAAGTGACTGTCGGTACGAACAAAGCACGTACGCACTGCTTCCCCGGTGCTAGGGTTCTTGATTTAGCCGCACGTTTACCTGCAATCCTGAAGCCTGATGGAACATCAAGGCTGTGGTGCTGCACGTCGGCTCTAATGATACGTCTCGTCGTCAGTCAGAGGTGCTAAAAGCGGATTACAGTAAACTGATCCGCACTGCTCGCCGCCTGTCACCCGCGACCCAAATTATCATCTCTGGCCCTCTGCCAACGTATCGAAGGGGAACCGATAAATTCAGCAGACTTTTTGCGCTCAGAGAGTGGCTCGACACCTTCTGTCGAGAAGAGCAGTTATTGTTTGTTGACTGGAATCTCTTCTGGGAGCGCCCTAATCTCTTCCGTCCTGACGGCCTCCATCCAAGCAAGCTAGGCTCTAAACTTCTGTCAGATAACATCACTAGGGCCCTTATTAGCATCTGACTAAATAATGCCAAATATAACACCTTTGAACACTGCCCCAGACACCGACTTAAAACTTGTCAAAACCTAACATTTGCTATCGAAACAGTGTCCATACCATGAAAACAGAAAATAACTATAAACAACAAATTACTTAAACACCAATAATCTGATCAATATAAATTAGACTACAAATTATACAACTCGCAAACGTACTCTCTAAAATTTGGTCTCCTAAACATTAGATCTCTTACACCAAAAGCTGTAATCATAAATGAATTAATCTCAGAACTGAACCTTGACATACTGTGCCTAACTGAAACATGGCTCACTCCAAACGATTATTTTGGATTGAATGAAGGACACCCAAAAATTACCGTTACAATCATGAACCGCGCTCAACTGGTCGTGGTGGAGGTGTTGCCACAATATATAGAAATACCCTAAACACAACCAAAAGACAGAACATAAATTTAAATCCTTCGAAGTACTTGTGCTCCATATTACACCGGCAGAATCAAAACAAAGATGTGCATTCTCTGTAACATTAGCTGTTGTCTACAGGCCACCAAAACACAATTCTAGCTTTCTTCAAGATTTTGCTGATTTTGTCGCACATCTTTTGGTCGAAGCAGATAAAATACTTATTTTTGGAGGACTTTTAACATCCATATCGATGACAAAAAAGACTCGTTGGGTATTGCCTTTACAGACCTCCTAAATTCATGTGGGTTTAAGCAAAATGTGGTCGGCGCAACTCAGCGTCTAAACCACACTCTAGATTTGGTTCTATCTCATGGCATTGACCTAAGTGACATTGTTATATCGCCTCAAAGTGAGGACATCTCAGACCACTATCTTGTGCTATGCAGACTATAAACATTAGCAGTAGCGTTTAACGCTACCAACTAGGGAGAAATATAAACCAAAATACTAAAGAAGCATTTATAAGAAACCTACCAGATATTAATCAACTTTCTAGTGTACCTTTCTAGATAGTGAACTGACGTTTAAGAATCATATCTCTTATGTTACTAAGACTGCTTTCTTTCACCTCAGGAATATTGCTAAAGTGCGGAACATGCTGTCTATCGTAGATGCAGAATAACTAGTGCATGCTTTCATGAGCTCCAGAATGGATTATTGTAATGCTCTGTTAGCCGGCTGTCCAGCCACCACGCTACAAAAATTACAGTTAGTCCAGAACGCAGCAGCTAGAGTTCTCACAAGAACAAAGAAATATGATCACATTACACCGGTTTTATGCTCTCTTCATTGGCTTCCTGTACAATATCGCATTGACTACAAGATTCTGCTCCTTGCCTTTAAGGCTCTGAACAACTCGGCTCTGCTCTACCTGAGCAGTCTCCTCTCACGATATATTCCAGCTCGGTCTCTCCGATCAAAAGAAGCAGGACTATTGATTGTACCAAACGTTAGTAAATCCACAAGAGGTGGAAGAGCGTTCTCATATAGAGCCCCGAAGCTCTGGAATAAACTACCGGATGTTGTCCGCAGCTCAGCTACGCTCACAGATTTCAAAACTAAATTAAAACATATCTGTTTAAACTGGCATTCCAATAATTATCTCTTGGTATGTTGTCTAAACAGATATGGTGCCTGAGCACCATATACATATAAACTGTTTGAAAAAACAATGTGGTTCAATGTTCCTCTCTAACCTATCCTCATTATTTATCTCTCCTCCTGCAGCTGATGCTGATCACTTGTTTGTTGTCTATGTTACAGTTTACTAACCGTTTTCTCCATTTCTTAGTTCCTGTTTTGTCTTTGTTTGTTTTTTGTTTTTCAGGTCCTGTCGGCAAACCGTTCATCGATGGATTTTTAGTTTGTATGTTCTTTATGCTGGGGAGGTGATTAGCACCTGCCTCAGTCAGCGGGAGTCCCCTCTCAGAGGAACTCCTGTCTGCTCTGCCTGATCCTCATGAGGACTTTGTGAAGCTGCTTTGAAAGCAATTGCTAAAGAAGCGCTATATAGAAACTGATTGATTGATTGATAAATTCTTTGTCGAGGAGGAAGTGATTCACTCAAACTCTGAGCCTCATCTGCTTTCTGCTGAAACCTATGAGTGACGTCACTCACGTTACGTCCATCTTATCTCCAGTCAGTGATCTGATATCAGATTCTGATTGTTCTTCCATCGCGTCACTGAACCACAAGCTTTTGGTAGAGATCACCATAACTCTCCTAACAGAGAAGCGCTCTCAATCACAAGAGCAGCTCTCGACCCGATCGCCGCTAAACTAACAATCCAAATAAGATTTGATTCGTCCCAAATTATAATAAAATGATAAACTCGTTCAGAATTAGTTCTATTTCTGGAGCGCAGACTGATGGAGGCTCAAACAGCTGATATTACCTGAGCGGAGCTGGAAACTAGAGAAACACTTCTGCTTTATTTACAGTCTGAGAGCTTTCTTCACTGTTTCATCAACATTTAACCCCCGAGAGAACCCTGCGTTACTTCTTTCAGCTGATAAATAAAATATTTCAGTCGTTTATCTGTTCAGGAAATGTCACATAATCACTGATCCCCTTAACATCAGCTCACACAGCCGCGCTGCTGCAATCTCAATTAAATACGTTATAAATAATGAGCACGAAAGCTTAAAACGTGACGCTTTTCCACCAGAAAAAAAGAAGATACTTCCAGATTTATCTCACAAACGCAAATGAAAAATAACAACCTTTATTTTTAGGTTTAAGGATAGAAATAAGAATGTATTAAGAATGATAAAGAAAGTGTCTCATACGTGAGATATAAGCATCATGAGATTATGATCGCTGCACTTATTGTTATTAAATAAATAGAGGAAAATCTAAAATACTACATTTCTCTCTATTCTGAGTGCATTTAGAGTAGAAATGCGAGAACTTTATTGAACATAGAAGAATATTGAGCTAAATTATATTTTTTCAACTTAATTTGAGAATCAAACACAGAATAAACTCGTAATGTGAGGATGTGTGAGTGAAAAGTTGTAGATGAAAGCAGAGATGAGATATAAAGCCTCCTCCTCCCCGCGAGGACCTCTCTCTGAGCTGCGATCAGAACCTGAGAAGCTGCTGATGTTTCCTCAAACAGGCTCGTGGAGACAATTCTCTTCAGATCACAACTCTGAATACAAACACTCACCTATTAGTTCCTCTGGTTCCTCCTCTTTCACTCCAGACGCGTCTTCTTTCAGCTCCATCTTTACTCGAGTGAGATCAGCTGTGCTGCATGATGCTGCTGCTGCTTCTTCTTCTTCTTTGGTGTTTATTGCGATTGTTAAAGCGGCTCTATCCCGCATTCTGTTTTTATCTTAAACGGAAGGAAAATGAGTTTTGAGCAACGCTTTTTCTTCTTCTGCTTTTAACAGAACACGATAAACTATTAACAGACTCGCTACTGCCCTCTGCTGGAGGAGAGTTTACACTCATGAAGCACATTGTTAAGATGCACACTGAAAAAAATTTCCGTCCTTCAACTGGACACAGACAACAACATTTTCAAGTTTTAATTAAATAGTCTAATTTATGAAAATTTGTATAAAACACATTAGTTATTGTTTCTTTAATTAGCATCAAATAAATCACATTTCAATACCTGTTTGGTTACATTTATTCATTAAAAACACATCAAAAGACGTAAAAAAGATACAATCAAAACAAAGTTGAATAAAGAGAAAATACAGAACTTAAAAACAGGTAAAACTCAGCTAAAAAGCGCAGCATTAGTGCTGGAACGTCTGCCTGAAGAGGAACGCTCTCAAACTGGTTTTAAAGGAAGCGACGGTCGGCTGCTTCATCCGGAGACAGGAGCTTGTTCCGAAGCGCAGGAGCAGCGACGGAGGAGGCTCTCCACCCATCAGGGGTTCAGAGACCGAGCAGACTCTAGCCAGACGGAGGAGGAGGAGAACCTGAGCGGGGGGAGGAGGAGGAGGGGAGGAGGAGGAGGGGGAGGAGAGGAGGGGAGGAGGAAGGGGAGAACCCGAGCGGGTGGAGGAAGAGGCTCTCCACCCATCAGGGGTTCAGAGACCGAGCGGACGCTAGCCAGACGGAGGAAGGGGAGAACCCGAGCGGGGGGAGGAGGAGGAGGAGGAGGAGGAGGAGGGGAGGAGGGGAGGAGGAAGGGGAGAACCCGAGCGGGTGGAGGAAGAGGCTCTCCACCCATCAGGGGTTCAGAGACCGAGCGGACTCTAGCCAGACGGAGGAAGGGGAGAACCCGAGCGGGGGGAGGAGGAGGAGGGGAGGAGGAAGGGGAGAACCCGAGCGGGTGGAGGAAGAGGCTCTCCACCCATCAGGGGTTCAGAGACCGAGTGGACTCTAGCCAGACGGAGGAAGGGGAGAACCCGAGCGGGGGGAGGAGGAGGAGGGGAGGAGGGGAGGAGGAAGGGGAGAACCCGAGCGGGGGGAGGAAGAGGCTCTCCACCCATCAGGGGTTCAGAGACTGAGCAGACTCTAGCCAGACGGAGGAGGAACGAAGCGTGCGTGGCCTCCAAAGATAGATAGCAAAATCAAAGCATTTGCTTATTAAAAAGTAAATCTACATCTTAGAGTTTCTAAACTTGGGTAAAAAGAGTTTCCTCCGCAGAGTGAGGAGCTCCGTCACGTAGAAGGAGCTTGGAGTAGAGCTGCTGCTCCTTCACATCGAGAGGAGCCAGCTGAGGAGGTTCAGGCATCTGTTTCGATGTCTCCTGGATGAGTTCCAGACCAGGAGGGAGGTCCAGGACTCGTGGAGAGATTAGGTTTCCAGACTGCTCTGGAACTGTGTCTTAGAGATGAACGGTTGGAATCTGTTCTTTTCCAAAAAAAAATTTTTGGTTTCTCAGTGCATGACGTTTAGGAGCGGACGAAGGAATTAGGTGCGGATGTCATTCCACATTTTAGACACTAGTACCATTTTCTCTGATGTGAACATTCTGGTGTTTTTTCAAGGAACCTGCCGTTAAAAACGTCCTTCCACATTGATCACACAAATACGGTTTCTCTCCAGTGTTAGTCCTCTCGTGAACTTTAAGACCAGCTAAGTATATGAAACTCTTTTTACATTGTGAACATCTGTGTGGTTTCTCTCCAGTGTGAATTCTTTCGTGATAATTGAGATTGGACGAAAAACTGAAACTTTTTTCACAGTGTGAACACTTGAATGGTTTCTCTCCACTCGTGACGTTTGAGATGGGTTGAATTATTGAAACTCTTTTCACAGTGTGAACACTTGAATGGTTTCTCTCCAGTGTGAATCCTCTCATGATTTTTAAGATCTGATGAACTAATGAAATTCTTTCTACAGTACGAACATCTGTATGGTTTCTCTCCGCTGTGAATTCTCTCGTGACATTTAAGATGAGATGAACTAGTGAAACTCTTCTTACAGACTGAACACTTGTATGGTTTCTCTCCAGTGTGAATCCTCTCATGATATTTAAGATGGGATGAACTGGCGAAGCTCTTTTCACAGTGTGAACATCTGTAGGGTTTCTCTCCAGTGTGAATTCTTTCGTGATAATTGAGATTGGACGAACAACTGAAACTTTTTTCACAGTGTGAACACTTGAATGGTTTCTCTCCAGTGAGACCCATCACTTGTGTTTTAAGAGACACTGTTTGAATGAAAATGTTTCCACCTTCAGAGCAAGAGATGGATTCTTTCTCTTCAGGTTTCACAGCTAGCTTCTCTGTAAAAGTCTCTTCGCATTCTGACACTTCCTGTTTGAACTGTGTGTTTTGGAACAGATTCACACACTCTTTGTTCTCATCAGTTGAGCCTATAATTTAAAAGACAAATTAGATAATAATAGAAAATAAATCATGAGCTGATGTCACGAAACAAAAAACCGTTTATCTGGAATTAAACACTATTTCTATTTGAATTATTTGAGTATTTTAAGACAAAAATGAAACACTGACCTGTTAGTTCTTCTGTTTCTTCTTCTTTTATTCCGCAGGGTTCTTCTTTCAGCTCCATCTTTACTCGAGTATTACTGCAGTCTGTGATTAGTTTCTGCTGCTGGAGTTCTTCTGTTTGTTTCTTCTTCAGCTGAAGAGAAAGATCTTCTCACATCTCGTCCTCTTTCTTTTCTTCTTCTTGGTTTAACAGCAAGCTAAAGGTTCTCTGCTGCCTCCTGCTGGACGGATGTATGTACATGAATGAACCGTGAATCTCGTGTCTCTCCACTGAACACGCAAAACTGCTCTAAACAATTTTACTACAAAATTAACTTCAGCCAAGCGTAAAAGTTATACATTTTAGTCGAAGAGTAGTTAGTGAATTTTCACAAAGTTTTATTAGCCAAGATTAAATATGATCACCATTTTGTCTGGAATACAGAGTTGAAATTTCCACGTCTGGAAAAGATTGCGCGCTCACCGTAATCCGGACACTGTGTGTTCTTTCTTCTTTTCTTCCAAATGGTTGGTCCAAAACCCGATCTGAAGAGCCACCGAGCTCGTGTTTATGCTAGTAATGTCCCGATCAGGTTTTTTTACCCTCGAGTCCGAGTCATTTGATTTGAAGATCTATCGAGTCCCGATCCAATACTTTCTGAAACATAAAGAAAAAAAAAGAACATTGAAGAAACAGAAGTAAATTAGATTTATTTAAATCACCTTTTTAATATTTAACAACTCTTAAGGAAAACACTCTAAATGTTATATTATACTTAATTATAATATAGTTTTATTTCTTTGTGGATATGGATTTTCACAGCTGATTTCTCAGCAGACGTCCGTGGATGTTTGAGCATGAGAAGCTTGTTGGTTTGGCTCCAATGTCGGCAGTTGTGGTCCGGTGGATGAGGAGATCGACTTGTGATCTGAAGGTCGCAGGTTCGATCCCCAGATCCACCGAGTTGAAGTTGGAGTGAGTGAAACACTTGCTCTCCATCTTCAGCAACCACAGCTGTGGAGCCCTCGCAGCCATGGCTCCCACTGCTCCCCGGGCCCCGCAGCCATGGCTCCCACTGCTCCCCGCAGCCATGGCTCCCACTGCTCGGGTGAGTGCTCACGGTGTGTGTGTGTGTGTGTGTGTGTGTATACAGTGAATGGGTTTGATGCAGAGCACACGTTCCAGATTTGGCTCCAGAACTGCTCACTTTCTCTTTGATGATGTCAAACTCGCATTTTTATGGAAATCGCTGCTCAGAATATTCGTGCTCAGAACTCTCTGATGTTCAAGTGTTGTTGTAGTGTATCCCCGCGTCCACTTGCAAACTGTTACAACAAACTGTTGGAGTCTAACCTAGCGTCCTCAGTTCTGGCTCTGTGCAGAGGCGTTATTCCGCCACTAGATGGTGCTAGCGTGTTTGTCCAGTTCTGGTTTTATTTTCTTCTCTCTTCTCTTCCTGCCAGTATTTACACACACACAGCTGTGTGCTGATGTCTCTCTCTCTCTTCAATAAAGAAAATATATGTAGAGATAAAGCTAAAGTTTCGCGAGTAAACACGCTGCGAAAGCGCAACACAAATATTAATCAATAACTCGCAGAGTGGATCCGGTTCAGAGGAAAGAGAGGTTCTGGTTTCGGTCGGATGATGTCATGTTACGTAAATGAGCAATAACAAACACGCCTTCCACTGATTTCTCTCTTTATTTCACTTTCAGCAGATGCTCCTCAAAAGGTCTGCAGGGCGCTCACCATCAGGACGAGATCCTCCACACTGAGAGCTTGCTGCTCCCCAAAACACAAAACCAGCTCCAACCTCACTCTTCTGTTTACATTAATATCCAAACAAAGGTTTCATAGTAAACTCGCTCTTACATTAGTAGATTTAAGCTCTTAAATCGCCAGAACAGCGGAGAACAAAGAAATCCTCACCAGCAGAATCTCCCTCGGTTCTCTTTTCTTCTTCTTCTGAGGTTTTCTGGTCGTTGGGAGCCGCGCTTTTGGCTCATCAGCGCCTCCTCCTGATGATGTGGTTTGGAGCCGTTATGAAGCAATTTTCTTAGTTCTGTTTTAGCCAGAAACCTGGAAAAGAAAAGCTGAATTGTATAATAAATGTGTGTATAATAATTAGAAAAGATAGAAATGGGGAGGTCATCCCGCAATGTAAAGTAAAATTCAATAGACAGACTACGACTTTCAGTCCGATTTCTCTTTACTTTTCAGCATAAGGTCATTAAACAGCAATATGGAGGGTTACAGAATTAACTGTCAAAACTGTACCTCCCTATGTTGCTCCATAGGTGGAGTATATATACAGGAAGTTATCTCTGAATCAAGTTAGGGTCAGCTCACGTTATGTTCAATGTTCAAAGTATACCTAATAATATGTTCCACATGTCAGATATAAGTTTCACGTGGCAGCTATTTTTCCGTTAATCACATATCCTTCTCAGAAAAGCTCCACTCCTTTATGATCAGACTGGCTTTTTATGGAATCAAGACCAATGTATGAATTAAACAAATGTTAAATCAGGTCGCCTAATTACTAAAACATCCACAGTATTGCTAATTGTGTAGAAGAAAACATTCCATATAACATCATAGAAATAAATAAAAAGTATGTATAAATTAACTAAAAAAAATGGGCGCTATTTTTCCCCTGGAGATAACCTCAGATTTTTGGCTCCTCTCACCCCAACAGGTGTAGTAGAGTAAGTGGAGTATTTCTACGTTCTGTCCACGTGTGTGTCCTCTATGAGGGACTACCGGCTGAATCTTTATTCAGGAGAGTTGTGCAACGAGTTCACATCAGGGGAAGTCTGTCCAGAACGCTCTACAGAGATTGTTGAACACGAACTTCAGCCAACAGAGACGTCTAGAGATAAAGGTTAAAGCTTACAGCCGAGCCGCGTCGTCGAGCGATTATCTCGGGGCCGTTAGCGAGAGTGATTTAGACAGGTTTCGGTTTTGGAGGTTGCCTGGACGAGCCGAGAATGATTGCTCAGCTGCTGCTCATAGTGTAGGACCTATAAAGTAGTGCAGGGTTGCTGTCGCGGAAGCGTCAGCGGAAGCGTTCAGCGGAAGTGTTCAGCCTTCTCGCGTGAAGACTAATCGCTTAAAGACGTTCAACTCTACCTGCGCGACGCCACCAAGCAACGCCACAGAGTCGACGCCCAGTAAGCTATATTATTGTATCAGTTTCTCTTTCACTCCTATACTTTGTTTTCCTTGCTACTTTCCTCACAAGTCTGCTAACATGTGGTTCCAGTACATTCCAGTCATTCTCTCAGCTGCACGTCGCTACTACCGTCCTCGCGGAACACACTCCAACCCTTCAAACCTTTGCTCACTTCATCTTGCTTCACCAGAACCAAGCTCTCTCTCTGTAGGACTTTGGAACTGTCAGTCTGCTTTCAACAAAGCTGACTTCATCCCTGCTTTTGCTCTTCAGTCTTCACTGGACATTGTCGGCCTGACTGAGACATGGATCCGCCCAGAAGACACCGCAACACCTGCAGCCCTCTCCAACAACTTTCTCCTCTCCCACACTTCTCGCGAGGCGGGACGAGGTGGGGGTGTTGGACTTCTCATCTCTCAGACCTTCAGATTCTCTACCTTCACATCTTTTGGTAAGACATGCTCATTTGAATATCATGCTCTCACTATCACTTCCCCTCTTGTAATGCACATCCTCACCATATACCGCCCACCTGGAGAACAGCCCTCCACTTTCCTGGAGGAGCTTGATGGTCTGGTCTCCTCTTTTCCAGAAGATGATAGCAGCCCACTCATTGTATTTGGGGACTTTAATATACATCTTCACAAACCAAATGCTAATGACTTCCACTCACTCATGTCCTCCTTTGACATGACCCTTGTCTCTACCACAGCCACACACAAATCAACTAGATCTCATTTACACACGCAGCTGCTCTCCTGATCATCTCACAGTTACTCCTCTGCACACATCTGATAACTTCTTCATCACCTTCAAGCTCACACTGCCTACAAGCTCACACTCAAATCCACCTCCTGTCACCTTCTGACATAACCTTAAATCCCTTGATCCCTCTCTCTTTTCTTCAGCTGTGTCCTCTTCTCTTTTAACACCTGGAAACTTTTCCTCTTTAAACACTCACGATGCAACTAACCGTTTCTGCTCCACACTCGCTACATGCCTCGATCAACTCTCTTCCAGGCCAGCCAGAATAACACCATCAAACCCTCGGCTATCACACGCTCTCCGGGAACAGAGGTCCACCCTCAGATCAGCAGAGCGCAAATGGAAGAAATCAAAGAGCATGGCAGACCTCGAAGCGTACCAAACTGCACTCTCAAACTTCTCAAGCAAGGTACAAGATGCGAAGACGACATACTACCACGACAAGATTGAACATGCCAAAGACAGCCGAAAGCTCTTCAGGACTTTCAACTCACTCCTCTGTCCACCCCAATCTCCCCCAGCGTCCTCTCTCACTGCAGATGACTTCGCTGATCACTTCATAGACAAAACCCTCACCATCAGCCGACAGTTTGCACCACCTTGCACCCAAATTCATCCACAATCCTCGACACCTTTCATGTCCGCATTCACTCCACTCACAGAAGATCAGGTGTCCAAACTCCTTCTCTCAGCGCATCCAACCACCTGCCCCCTCGATCCCATCCCCTCTCACCTTCTACAAACCATCTCACCTACCATCACACCTGCCCTCACTCACATCATCATCTCCTCCATCACTACCAGCATTTTCCCCAACACCTTCAAGGTGGCCAGAGTCACCCCGCTTCTCAAGAAACCCACACTCAACTCATCACTGGTGGAAAATTACAGACCTGTCTCTTTGCTGCCCTTCACTGCAAAACTCATCGAGCGAGTCGTCTTCAATCAACTCTCTACCTTCCTGACTCAGAACAACAAACTTGATGACAATCAATCAGGCTTCAAGAATGAACACTCAACTGAAACAGCTTTGTTGTCTGTAACGGAAGCACTGCGAGGGGCCAGGGCTAACCACAGATCATCTGCCCTCATCCTACTAGACCTCTCTGCAGCGTTTGACACAAACAACCATCAGATCCTTCTCTCCACTCTCTCTGCGATGGGCATCACTGGAACTGTACTCGATTGGCTTGAGTCCTATCTCACTGGTAGATCTGGTGAGTTCTCAAACACTCATAAATTACTTACCGGGGTTCCCCAGGGTTCAGTCCTTGGCCCCCTTCTCTTCTCCATCTACACCACCTCCCTGGGCCCTATCATCCTCAGACACGGATTCTCCTACCACTGCTACGCTGACGACACTCAACTCTATCTGTCGTTCCCCCCTGATGAGCTGTCAGTAACTACCTGCATAACTGACTGCCTGAACGACATCTTTACTTGGATGAAGCTCAACATGGCCAAGACGGAACTTTTGGTAATCCTAGCTCATCCCTCTGTGCATCACGACCTCACCATCCAGCTGCAATCCTCTACAGTCACCCCTTCTCCTTCAGTCAGGAATCTTGGAGTGATTTTGGATGAACAGCTGTCCTTCAAAGACCACATCACAAAGAACACTCGAGCGTGTAGATTTGCACTGCACAACATTCGAAAGATTAGGCGCTTCTTAACTGAGCATGCAACTCAACTCCTGGTTCAGGCTCTGGTCCTCTCACGTCTGGACTACTGCAACACTCTCCTAGCAGGACTTTCAGCAAATACCCTCAAACCTCTGCAGATGATCCAGAACTCTGCAGCTCGTCTTATCTTCAAGGAACCGAAACGAGCTCATGTTACTCCCCTCTTCATCACTCTTCATTGGCTCCCCATTGCAGCTCGGGTTAAATTCAAATCGCTAACGCTGGCATACAAAACTATATCCAGATCAGCCCCTGTCTACCTCCATGAGCTCATACGCTCCTACATGTCCTCCAGAAGCCTGCGCTCAGAGAAGGAACAGCGACTCGTGGTTCCATCCCACAAGGGCAGAAGATCTCTCAGCAGAACCTTCTCTTTCACTGTCCCTGGCTGCTGGAACAAACTCCCTGATCCAGTCAGGAGAGCAGCAACACTAACAGCTTTCAAAAAGCAACTGAAAACTCTTCTCTTCAGGGAACACCTACTAAAAAAAAAAAAAAAAAAAACCTTCTTTCCCCCCCCTCTGTCTTTATCTTCTTCCTCACTGCTTTGGTTTATTGATCAGTTGATACAATTTCTATTATGAGAAGCTGAGATAGCATTTGACGGTGTAACAAATTGCATATTGTCTCTCCCCTAATGTAAGTCGCTTTGGACAAAAGCGTCTGCCAAATGCATAAATGTAAATGTAATGTATGACCCCGGGCACGTGAAGGCCGAGCAGTTCCCCGAAAGGCTAACTCTCGATAACTATTGCTCTAGCTAGTTCCATCTATGCTAGCTTCCCTCTGAAAGACCTTCCCCAGTGGTTCAAGGCGTATTTCCGTAGGTCCCTCAATGAAACCTTGCGTGTATTAAACTGCCTGAAGTTCTAAGTCCAGCCTTCGAGGTGGTGAGTACGGCCTCCGCGCGTCTCCCTGCAGCTCTGGGATCGATGCTCCCTCCTCTGGTATGAGAGCGAATTGCCCATTAAAAATTAAGTCTATATTTAAGGCCAGGGCGGAGGAGGCCCGTTCGGTGCTGGACCACTGATGTGCCCGGCTTGCCTGGCGTCAGCCGATGCGGAAGGACCTAGGTTGCGGCGTCTTGCAGGGTGTTCCCATAATCGTCCTCAACATGAGTCAGAGAGAAGGACTGAAGAGGAACGTAGTGGACTTATGTCCTCCAGCCACAACCGTAAGGTCGTGAGTAAGTCTGGTTGCCTCGAGGGTGAGTATGTACTTGAGGGAAGTCCACAAGTTTGCAGCGTTCCATCTGGGACAGGGCCAATGAGAGAAGAGCCAGACATTTCATTCAAATCCAACAGAAAGTTAAGTTTTAGAACAAAATGTGGATCTAGTAGAAATGATTTGATTTTAACAAGACATTAGAATATTGTGTACTAAATAAAAACCTGGAAGCAGGTGAACATCAAACATGGCTGCGTGAGGAGAGTACAGAGGAGGAAATGTTGGAGAAAGAGTTTGTAAGATTCAGAAAAATATCATGGAAATCAAGTCCAGGACTGAAATAAATGCACATATGGACTTGTAAGGAAAAGAAAACAAGCAGACATCAGAGCATTCTTAAAAAAAAACAGGCTTTTATTCAGACATTTACTGCAAGCTAAAGAAATAGTTATTTTCTCATAAAAAGAAGCTGAGCTGCACAGACTCTGTTCCGTTACTCAATGCTGGCGCACACTGGTGAGGTTTCACTACAGTCTTCAGAATATTAGTATGTGGGACACAGCAAACATTCCTTTAGCATACTATTGGGTGAAAAGAGATATACTCAAGTAAATAAACTTTTAAAAATGTTAATACATTGTTTTAAAGTTGAACTTATGCAGGTTTTCTTCCAATGAACCCTTGTTTGTGAGTGGAGTGTAACAAAGAGGGTTTCTTATAACAGAGGACCGAGCTAGGACAGGAAAAGCTGTCTGTTATTATTGATCCAGCTCATGGATACGACTGGATTCACTGAAGTTATCAGAACAGATGACTCTCTCTGGAGCTGTTCCAGACCAATCCTGCGTGGAGGAGACTCGGGAAGCCTTCAGACTGGCCTGAGAACTCCTCGGTGTCCCCATCAGATGAAGATGGGAGGAACCTTTGAGCGTCCGCTTCAGGCTCTTTTCAAACAGTTTCAGTTTTACAGAATATGATCATCAATAATTATTGTGTGTCAAATAAAAACAAATTCATTCAATCTATAATGAGGATTTAAACCTCATTGTTTTAGATGAATAAATGATATTCTCTCTCTCTGTGAACAAACTGAATATACTGAATATAATTTTCAGCATAAAATCAATGCTGTAAACACACAAACGATTCTCGATCGAATTCTTCAGGTGAATTTTGGCTCATAGATCCTCGAGTATTTGAACAAATCTCGGATCTTCTCACAAATGCAGTCATGCAGACAGCACCCGGACATCTGGTGGCGCTGTGGGCCAATTTACATTCTCTAGCTCTCGAAGACGGTCAGAGAATAGCTGACATTCTCTTAAATATCCATAAAAGTGAGAACACAGAAATCCTCACCAGTAGAACCTCGTTGTTTCTTCTTCTTCTTCTTCTTCTTCTTTTACTGCGGAGCATCTGATGATCGGAGGCGGCGTGAAAAGCCTTAATTTATGGAGCTCTTATGCAAATTTCAAAAGAGTTGAGCGGCCTCCTCTGATTGGTGTAAAACTCGAGGGGGTAAGTTCATAGAACCTCATTGGCTGAAAAGAGTTTGACGTCATCCTCACTTTCTCTGGTCCTAAACGAACGCGGTTCAAGTTGTTTGTTGTTTTCCCGCTCGAATATCCACTCACACAAAATAAGAGGTGAAAAATGAAGATGATGATGACGATGATGAAGATGATGGTGGTGATGATGATGATGATGATGATGATGATGATGGTGATGATGATGATGATGGTGATGATGATGATGGTGATGATGATGATGATGGTGATGATGATGGTGATGATGATGATGATGATGATGATGGTGGTGGTGATGATGATGGTGGTGATGATGATGATGATGATGATGATGATGATGATGATGATGGTGATGATGATGATGATGATGATGTGGTGGTGATGATGATGATGATGATGATGATGATGATGGTGATGATGATGATGATGGTGATGATGATGGTGGTGATGATGAAGATGATAATGATGCTGATGATGGTGATGATGATGATGATGGTGATGATGATGATGGTGATGATGATGATGGTGATGATGATGATGATGGTGATGATGATGATGGTGATGATGATGGTGATGATGGTGATGATGATGATAGTGATGATGATGATGATGATGATGATGGGTCATGATGATGATGATGGTGATGATGATGATGGTGATGATGATGATGATGTTAAAGATTCTAGATTCTAGAGTGATAAAGATTCTAGTTTCGTGATGTACATGAAAGACATTTGAAACACTATCAAAGATGAAGTGGTGAATGAAAGCCTGGTTTCTGAGCAGCTCTGAACCAGTGAGAGATGTTCGGGGTTCAGGTTTGAGGGCTGCACTCTCATCACTGTGGTGGGGGCTGGAAGCCTCTGGTGCTGCAGAGAACGGCTTCAAGAGAAGACGTCTTCTGTCAGTGTTCAAATCAACATCCCAGAGCCAGGAGAAAGCCTAGAGTTTCCAACCTGACACAAACTCCATCAGCAAAAATAGTTTTAGAGGAGAGTTGAGAAGAACAGGAGGAACACAAAGATGTTTCATCTGTTCAGGGACTAGAAGAGAAAGAGTTTGGAGTGAATGAGTTCAATATAAGCTCCTCTTCGATAAACCCGGAGACAGCAGCACAGAGAAACCAATGTCCTGAAACACACTGAGTTTACTTCACATTCTTCTTGTGTTTAGTAAATTTTTTTTGAGGTTGCAGCCTTGTTTACGGTGCATTACTGCCACCTGCTGGATCTGTAGTTAGGATCACGAAATGAACGAAGGAAAATGTTTCTCTAATTTTAATCACATTCTTTAAGGTTATCTTTATATTATCATTATTTAAATATAAATAAAGTTATTCTTTCATTGATGTATTTATGTATTTAGTCTTTGTCTTTATTTTGCATTTGCTCTATATCGTATTAAACATGCTCTATTGTTTCTTTTGGTTACTTTTCTCACATTTCCCTGTGAGGTGATTTCCTATTTTCTAATGTGAAAAGTTTAAATCACTATATGCTCAATTCTTAACCTTTTCATTTTTCTTCTTATTTTTACTTTGTGTTTTTTTTTTGTACAAGTATCTTCCTGTCTCTCCTTCTTTGTGTTTTTCCTGATTTGATTAATTTATTATCGATTATATTCTTAACTTCTGATTTACTCAAAGCTATTTCTGTGAATATTTTGACTTTCTTTACTGGTTGTTTTATTTGTTAAAATACTGTTAGTTTAATATTAGTTTATGATACACATTTATTTGCTATCTTTATTGCTGTCAGTTCTGCAGTGAAGACTGTGAGGGGATCAGTTTATCTTTCTTTTATTCTGATTTGTTTCCTGATATCACAACAGCTGCTCCTGTTCTACCTGGAGCTGGATCTTTAGAGCCTTCTGTGGAGATTTCTGACTGAGTTTACGATTCTTCAGCAAAATAAATCAACTCTGATCAACGCTCCAGAGCAGAAGGGGGCGCTAATGCAGCAACAAGCTGAATGCCACCCGCAGCAAAACAAGAAGAAGAAGAAAACGAGGTTCCGCTGGTAAGAACTTCTTTGTTCTCCTCCGTTTTTAACTATTTAAGAGCGTAAATCTAATGTGAACCCTTTGTTTGGATATGAATGTGAGAGAGAATGTAATAGTTTGGCTTGTAGAAACTCTCCAGAAAGCCTCTTTGTTTGCTGGATTAGAGCAGCATTAACACTGACATGAGTTCGTTCAAGAACACGAGTTCGTTTCAACAGATTCTTTAATTCAGAGTAAATGTGTTCGTGCTTATAACAGGATTCCGTTCGTTTATAAAAGATTAGTGTTACGATCACAAACCTTTATTTAGAGTCGATGTGGCAGCTGAATTCATGCCCTCTGGAGGCAACTGCGCATGTGCGTAGATACTAGAGTTACGGAGAGCCAAACGGGACACATTTCCTTTCGCTTCATTAGAACGTCTGTGATGAGCTGCATTTAATTTCTTAAAGAAATGTGTTTGCTATTAGTTTATATTTTATGTTTATCGTATAACTTTAAGCGTTTTAACATTTTATATAGTTTTAGTTTATAGGTGAACAGAGAATAATACAGGCTATGCCCAACTTAAATCATAATAATGTAAAATTTGTTAAGAGGCTGAATCCTGTTCCTCTCCACAAACACACACTCACGCACGCACACAATAATGTATCATGAAAAGTAAATCACGAGATATGTTAACTAATTGGGAAGATTTCATTTCATTAAGTAGGGCTGCAACAACTAATCTATAAAATCAATCGTAATCAATGATGAAATTCGTTGTCAATGAATGCCGTTATCGGTTAGTTGGCCTGATCATGTGACGTCACGTAGGAAAGTGACACCGAGACGCTCAGATCAAACCTAGATACACAGCCGCCGGCGCACTGGAGGAAGCGTTCTCTTCAGAAAAAACGCGCGCCCAAAATTTTCCAAAGTGTGAATGATTTTTCATTAAACTCTGCTTAGAAGACGATGAGCTGCATTCTATTCCGACCGAAGCACAATGGTGATGCATGAGCACCTTAAATGAAAACATGATTTAATCATGGCTGTTGATCATCTCTTCAAATATATATTTCCAAATAATGAGTTAACTTTAAACAATACTAATCAATACATTGGAGAACGAATTAGATTGATAGATTATAGATTTGTGAAGAGCACAATATATTATTGTAACAAAATGTAAACCACAAAGTGAAGTTGTAGCTGGTTTTGTGTTTGTGGGGAGTGTTTTAAGAGTGAGTTTTAAGCGGTGAGCTTCGAGGCTGAATCAGCTTCTTATTGGAACACTTTCGTTCCACTTTAAATGGAGCTAAATGTCCGCGTTTGGAGTTTCCTCCTGCTCTGGAAGAGCTTGCTACGAGCTCTCGCTGCTTCTAGTTCATGTTGTCTTTGGTCGTTTATTTATTTATAATTGTTAAACGCGTGTGGATTCTGTGTGAGATGGTTGTTGAGGATGATTATGAGTTTGAGGACGAGTTCCATCTGTATAATCAAGAGAAGAAAAGCGTGTGTTTGAGAGGTTTTTCTACTCAATCAGAGCAATCACCTCAGAGCTGTTTCTGCTTCTAGCTTCACTTTGTTAAAACTATGATTTATATTTATACAGGTGTGAGGACATGTTCAGCGATTCTTTAATGTAGAAAGGTTTTAAACTATACACTGAAGCTTAATTTGTTGTGTTATTACATTTTATATGTACCATTATTTATTTTAAATGTAGTAATATATCTGAAAATAAAACGTTTTGCAATAAATACGTGTATCTGTTATTGAATTATACCTATTTTAAAAATGTTTTGCCTTCAGGGCATTCTAAAAAATGAATCAGTGAAATGCTAGATTAATCAATTAATAAAATAATGGATAGTTTCAGCCCTAGTGTTTGGCAACATTTATGCTGAATGTGAATTATTATCAGCCTGAATATAGTTTATGGTTCTAAAATATTGCTTACATTTAATTACCATTTTTAGAGACTGATGGATGAGAATTTTCTTCTCTCAGCAGGAACACATGTGTTTCATGTTCAATTCTGTAGCTGATCATTCTTATTATTATCTCTCTCTCTCTCTCTTTCTCACTCTCTGTGGCTATTCAAGTTTTAGTTTTTACACAAAATTAAGGTTATAAAAGATTATTAGATTTAAATGTAAAGATGCAGACAGAGATGTTTATCCTTCCATCAATAACCAAATTGTTATTTTTCTTTTTTTGCCTGGCCAGGAGACACCAGGAGAGGAAGCAATGAGTGAAACAAAGGAGAAAAATCCACTTGAGAAACCGACAGGTAGAAAATTATTCATCTGCACTCAGTGTGGAAAGAGCCTCTCAACTAAGAATGGAATTAAATATCACATGGATGGTCACTCTGGCGAAAAACCACACTCTTGTGATCAGTGTGGGAAACAATTCTCAAAGAAAGAACACCTTAATACACACCAGAGGATCCACACAGGAGAAAAACCATACTCTTGTGATCTGTGTGGAAAAAAATTCTCAATAAAAGGACAGCTTAATACACACCAGAGGATCCACACAGGAGAAAAACCATACTCATGTGATCAATGTGGGAAACGATTTTCAATGAAAGGACACCTTAATGCACACACGAGGATCCACACAGGAGAAAAACCATATTCATGTGAACAGTGTGGGATGAATTTCTCACAGGAAGCAAACCTTAACACACATAAGAGGATCCACACAGGAGATAAACCGTACTCCTGTGATCAGTGTGGGAAACAATTCTCAAAGAAAGAACACCTTAATGCGCACCAGAGGATTCACACCGGAGAAAGACCATACTCTTGTGATCAGTGTGGGAAAAAATTCTCAATGAAAGGTCAGCTTAATACACACCAGAGGATCCACACAGGAGAAAAACCATACTCTTGTGATCAGTGTGAGATGAGTTTCTCACATAAAGGAAATCTTAACACTCACAAGAGGATCCACACAGGAGAAAAACCATACTCATGTGATCAATGTGGGAAGAGTTTTAGTTCAGGAACATATTTGAAGCATCACCAGGTTGTTCATTTAAAGGTGAAGCCACATGTGTGCTCTCTTTGTGGAAAGAGTTTTGGATGGCTACACCAAATAAGAAACCATCAGAAAGAACACAGCTGAGTGAAAAGTCATGGGTGCTTTTACTGCTATGAAACCTTTTATCACAGCCATTGTTATAGAATATTTAATCATTGTAATTAATTATCCAATAAGATTGAGTTTGAATGTCCTTAAGTTTACTTGGGATGTAACAGGAAGTGATGTAGAGGGGTGGGATTTATACTGAAAGGAATCTCAAGGAAAGCCCCGTTTCCAGTCTCTTGCTCCCGAGTCTGCTTAGAGAGGGGCTGCTCATTTCTCTCTCCTTTCTTCCCTCTCTTTCTTCTTTCCTCTCCCTTTCTCCCTCCATGATGCTTGCAATGTGATCAC
Source organism: Danionella dracula (assembly GCA_900490495.1). Classification (NCBI taxonomy): domain Eukaryota; kingdom Metazoa; phylum Chordata; class Actinopteri; order Cypriniformes; family Danionidae; genus Danionella; species Danionella dracula. Next base: position 664,132 of record UELW01000005.1, on the reverse strand, counting down.
ATGCTTCATTGATATCAAGGTATGAGCTTAATTCATGTTTGAGGAAAGTAATAAATTGCTGTTTGCCATTGTGTTCATAAATCATGTCTCATGAGTATTTAATATTTCCATTACACCATCAACTGAAACAACACCAGAAAAAGGTTCATTCCAGATAAGAGTGATCAGAGACTCTGTGATTCAGGATCTCTAAACTCTCAGAGAGTGAGAAAGCTCCAGTGTTAGTCAAGAAACACTTGCTCTTGTCTCTTAAACGTCTCGAGAGGATTCACACTGGATAGAAACACTACTAATGTTCATTCTGCAGAAAGAGTTTCGATCTTTCATCTGTGTTGTTTTATGTAATTTTAGTCACTAGTTTTAGTCGTTTGAAAATATTTTAGTTTTAGTCGACAATAAACAAATTATTATTCTAGTTGTAATCTTTGTAAATTGATATTCAATGAATTAAACCGATCTGTTTATGAGTTATTTTTGTATATTAGAAATTACACATTTTATAGATTGAATGAAACTGTTTTTATTTGACACACAATAATAATTGATGATCATATTCTGTAAAACTGAAACTGTTTGAAAAGAGCCTGAAGAGGACGCTCAAAGGTTCCTCCCATCTTCATCTGATGGGGACACCGAGGAGTTCTCAGGCCAGTCTGAAGGCTTCCCGAGTCTCCTCCACGCAGGATTGGTCTGGAACAGCTCCAGAGAGAGTCATCTGTTCTGATAACTTCAGTGAATCCAGTCGTATCCATGAGCTGGATCAATAATAACAGACAGCTTTTCCTGTCCTAGCTCGCTCCTCTGTTATAAGAAACCCTCTTTGTTACACTCCACACACAAACAAGGGTTCATTGGAAGAAAACCTGTATAAGTTCAATTCCGCTTACTCTACTACGCCTGTTGGGGTGAGAGCAGCCAAAAAGCTGAGGTTATCTCCAGGGGCAAAATAGCACCCATTTTTTTTTGTTAATTTATTCATACTTTGTATTTATGTCTATGATGTTATATGGAATGTTTGCTTCTACACAATTAGCAATACTGTGGATGTTTTGGTAATTAGGTGACCTGATTTAACATTTGTTTAATTCATACATTGGTCTTGATTCCATAAAAAGCCAGTCTGATCATAAAGGAGTGGAGCTTTTCTGAGAAGGATATGTGATTAACGGAACAATAGCTGCCACGTGAAACTTATATCTGACATGTGGAACATATTATTAGGTATACTTTGAACATTGAACATAACGTGAGCTGACCCTAGCTTGATTCAGAGATAACTTCCTGTATATATACTCCACCTATGGAGCAACATAGGGAGGTACAGTTTTGAGAGTTGGTTCTGTAACCCTCCATATTGCTGTTTAATGACCTTATGCTGAAAAGTAAAGAGAAATCGGACTGAAAGTTGTAGTCTGTCTTTATTGAATTTATTTTCAAAGTTTACTTTACATTGCAGGATGACCTCCCCATTTCTATCTTTTCTAATTATTATACACACATTTATTATACAATTCAGCTTTTCTTTTCCAGGTTTCTGGCTAAAACAGAACTAAGAAAATTGCTTCATAACAGCTCCAAACCACATCACCAGGAGGAGGCGCTGATGAGCCAAAAGCGCGGCTCCAAACGGCCAGAAAACCTCAGAAGAAGAAGAAAAGAGAACCGAGGGAGATTCTGCTGGTGAGGATTTCTTTGTTCTCCGCTTTTATGGCGATTTAAGAGCTTAAATCTACTAATGTAAGAGCGAGTTTACTATGAAACCTTTGTTTGGATATTAATGTAAACAGAAGAGTGAGGTTGGAGCTGGTTTTGTGTTTTGGGGAGCAGCAAGCTCTCAGTGTGGAGGATCTCGTCCTGATGGTGAGCGCCCTGCAGACCTTTTGAGGAGCATCTGCTGAAAGTGAAATAAAGAGAGAAATCAGTGGAAGGCGTGTTTGTTATTGCTCATTTACGTAACATGACATCATCCGACCGAAACCAGAACCTCTCTTTCCTCTGAACCGGATCCACTCTGCGAGTTATTGATTAATATTTGAGTTGCGCTTTCGCAGCGTGTTTACTCGCGAAACTTTAGCTTTATCTCTACATATATTTTCTTTATTAGAGAGAGAGAGAGAGAGAGACATCAGCACACAGCTGTGTGTGTGTGTAAATACTGGCAGGAAGGGAAGAGAGAAGAAAATAAAACCAGAACTGAACAAACACGCTAGCACCATCTAGTGGCGGAATAACGCCTCTGCACAGAGCCAGAACTGAGGACGCTAGGTTAGACTCCAACAGTTTGTTGTAACAGTTTGCAAGTGGACGCGGGGATACACTACAACAACACTTGAACATCAGAGAGTTCTGAGCACGAATATTCTGAGCAGCGATTTCCATAAAAATGCGAGTTTGACATCATCACAGAGAAAGTGAGCAGTTCTGGAGCCAAATCTGGAACGTGTGCTCTGCATCAAACCCATTCACTGTATACACACACACACACACACCGTGAGCACTCACCCGAGCAGTGGGAGCCATGGCTGCGGGGAGCAGTGGGAGCCATGGCTGCGGGGCCCGGGGAGCAGTGGGAGCCATGGCTGCGAGGGCTCCACAGCTGTGGTTGCTGAAGATGGAGAGCAAGTGCTTCACTCACTCCAACTTCAACTCGGTGGATCTGGGGATCGAACCAACAAATCACAAGTCGATCTCCTCATCCACCGGACCACAACTGCCGACATTGGAGCCAAACCAACAAGCTTCTCATGCTCAAACATCCACGGACGTCTGCTGAGAAATCAGCTGTGAAAATCCATATCCACAAAGAAAAAAAACAATAATTTAAATTAAGTATAATATAACATTAAGAGCCTTTTCCTTAAGAGTTGTTAAATATTAAAAAGGTGATTTAAATAAATCTAAATTACTTCTGTTTCTTCAATGGTCTTTATTTTTTTTCTTTATGTTTCAGAAAGTATCGGATAGATCGGATAGATCTTTAAATCAAATGACTCGGACTCGAGGGTAAAAAAACCTGATCGGGACATTACTAGCATAAACACGAGCTCGGTGGCTCTTCAGATCGGGTTTTGGACCAACCATTTGGAAGAAAAGAAGAAAGAACACACAGTGTCCGGATTACGGTGAGCGCGCAATCTTTTCCAGACGTGGAAATTTCAACTCTGTATTCCAGACAAAATGATGATCATCTTTAATCTTGGCTAATAAAACTTTGTGAAAATTCACTAACTACTCTTCGACTAAAATGTATAACTTTTACGCTTGGCTGAAGTTAATTTTGTTGTAAAATTGTTTAGAGCAGTTTTGCATGTTCAGTGGAGAGACACGAGATTCACGGTTCATTCATGTACATACATCCGTCCAGCAGGAGGCAGCAGAGGACCTTTAGCTTGCTGTTAAACCCAGAAGAAGAAAAGAAAGAGGACAAGATTGAGAAGATCTTTCTCTTCAGCTGAAGAAGAAACAAACAGAAGAACTCCAGCAGCAGAAACTAATCACAGACTGCAGTAATACTCGAGTAAAGATGGAGCTGAAAGAAGAACCCTGCGGAATAAAAGAAGAAGAAACAGAAGAACTAACAGGTCAGTGTTTCATTTTTGTGTTAAAATACTCAAATAATTCAAATAGAAATGGGGTTTAATTCCAGATAAACGGTTTTTGTTTTGTGACATATTTTCTATTATTTTCTGATTTGTCTTCTAAATTATAGGCTCAACTGACGAGAACAAAGAGTGTGCGAATCTGTTCCAAAACACACAGTTCAAACAGGAAGTGTCAGAATGCGAAGAGACTTTTACAGAGAAGCTAGCTGTGAAACCTGAAGAGAAAGAATGGTTTCAGGTTGAGACGTTCCTCAGCATCCCGACCTGAAATAACAAATATTGAAATAACAACTAAAAAGAGCTTGATATTTTAAGTAGTTTATTTATTAACCAATACAAACTTCTATTAAGCACTGTTAATTGTATCATTTTGCTTTAAGTTATCAAAGGGAAACTAAATTTAGCCCTAATTTTTATTATTAGTATTATTATTATTTTAATTTTAATTTAGAATCCAAAATCAACTCAAAGCCACGTACTCAAACCATCTTATGTGTTGTTGATTTTTGTTGTGGTTTAGACATCGGTTCATGGTTTATTCTCTTATTTGTTGTTTTTAATCCTAGTCTCAACTGAAGTGAAGAAAGACTGTGAGAACCTGTTCCAGATCAAAAAGGAAGAAGAAACTCCTGGAGAGACAAAGATGGAGCTGAAAGAAGAACTCTGCAGAATAAAAGAAGAAGAAACAGAAGAACTAATAGGTGAGTGTTTCTTTTCATTCTGAGAGAATCTAAAGAGAGAAAAAGTGAGGAGTGACTCAGATGAACTCGTCTCATCGTACACACATCATTATCTAGAAAAGTAATAAAACATTGAGATTAATGCCGATTAGAAAATTATTTGTTTCTCTTCTCAGTTCAATCAATCAATCAATCAATCAATCAATCAGTTTTTATATTGCGCTTCTTTAGCAATTGCTTTCAAAGCAGCTTCACAAAGTCCCCATGAGGATCAGGCAGAGCAGACAGGAGTTCCTCTGAGAGGGGACTCCCGCTGACTGAGGCAGGTGCTAATCACCTCCCCAGCACAAAGAACATACAAACTAAAAATCCATCGATGAACGGTTTGCCGGACAGGACCTGAAAAACAAAAAACAAACAAAACAAACAAAGACAAAACAGGAACTAAGAAATGGAGAAAACGGTTAGTAAACTGTAACATAGACAACAAACAAGTGATCAGCATCAGCTGCAGGAGGAGAGATAAATAATGAGGATAGGTTAGAGTGGAACATTGAACCACATTGTTTTTTCAAACAGTTTATATGTATATGGTGCTCAGGCACCATATCTGTTTAGACAAATACCAAGAGATAATTATTGGAATGCCAGTTTAAACAGATATGTTTTTAATTTAGTTTTGAAATCTGTGAGCGTAGTTGAGCTGCGAACAACATCCGGGAGTTTGTTCCAGAGCTTCGGGGCTCTATATGAGAACGCTCTTCCACCTCTTGTGGATTTACTAACCTTTGGTACAATCAATAGTTCTGCTTCTTTTGATCGGAGAGAGCGAGCTGGAATATATCGTGAGAGGAGACTGCTCAGGTAGAGCGGAGCCAAGCCATTCAGAGCCTTAAAGGCAAGGAGCAGAATCTTGTAGTCAATGCGATATTGTACAGGAAGCCAATGAAGAGAGCACAGAACCGGTGTAATGTGATCATATTTCTTTGTTCTTGTGAGAACTCTAGCTGCTGCGTTCTGGACTAACTGTAATTTTTGTAGCGTGGTGGCTGGACAGCCGGCTAACAGAGCATTACATTAATCCATTCTGGAGCTCATGAAAGCATGCACTAGTTTTTCTGCATCTACGATAGACAGCACGTTCCGCACTTTAGCAATATTCCTGAGGTGAAAGAAAGCAGTCTTAGTAACATAAGAGATATGATTCTTAAACGTCAGTTCACTATCTAGAAAGGTACACTAGAAAGTTGATTAATATCTGGTAGGTTTCTTATAAATGCTTCTTTAGTATTTTGGTTTATATTTCTCCCTAGTTGGTAGCGTTAAACGCTACTGCTAATGTTTATAGTCTGCATAGCACAAGATACAAGATAGTGGTCTGAGATGTCCTCACTTTGAGGCGATATAACAATGTCACTTAGGTCAATGCCATGAGATAGAACCAAATCTAGAGTGAGGTTTAGACGGTGAGTTGCGCCGACCACATTTTGCTTAAACCCACATGAATTTAGGAGGTCTGTAAAGGCAATACCCAACGAGTCTTTTTTTGTCATCGATATGGATGTTAAAGTCTCAAAAAAAAAGTATTTTATCTGCTTCGACCAAAAGATGTGCGACAAAATCAGCAAATTCTTGAAGAAAGCTAGAATTGTGTTTTGGTGGCCTGTAGACAACAGCTAATGTTACAGAGAATGCACATCTTTGTTTTGATTCTGCCGGTGTATTATGGAGCACAAGTACTTCGAATGATTTAAATTTATGTTCTGTCTTTTTGGTTGTGTTTAGGGTATTTCTATATATTGTGGCATCACCTCCACCATGACCAGTTGAGCGCGGTTCATGATTGTAACGGTAATTTTTGGGTGTCGCTTCATTCAATCCAAAATAATGGTTTGGAGTGAGCCATGTTTCAGTTAGGCACAGTATGTCAAGGTTCAGTTCTGAGATTAATTCATTTATGATTACAGCTTTTGGTGTAAGAGATCTAATGTTTAGGAGACCAAATTTTAGAGAGTACGTTTGCGAGTTGTATAATTTGTAGTCTAATTTTATATTGATCAGATTATTGGTGTTAAGTAATTTGTTGTTTATAGTTATTTTCTGTTTTCGTGGTATGGACACTGTTTCGATAGCAAATGTTAGGTTTTGACAGGTTTTAAGTCGGTGTCTGGGGCAGTGTTCAAAGGTGTTATATTTGGCATTATTTAGTCAGATGCTAATAAGGGCCCTAGTGATGTTATCTGACAGAAGTTTAGAGCCTAGCTTGCTTGGATGGAGGCCGTCAGGACGGAAGAGATTAGGGCGCTCCCAGAAGAGATTCCAGTCAACAAACAATAACTGCTCTTCTCGACAGAAGGTGGTGAGCCACTCTCTGAGCGCAAAAAGTCTGCTGAATTTATCGGTTCCCCTTCGATACGTTGGCAGAGGGCCAGAGACGATAATTTGGGTCGCGGGTGACAGGCGGCGAGCAGTGCGGATCAGTTTACTGTAATCCGCTTTTAGCACCTCTGACTGACGACGAGACGTATCATTAGAGCCGACGTGCAGCACCACAGCCTTGATGTTCCATCAGGCTTCAGGATTGCAGGTAAACGTGCGGCTAAATTAAGAACCCTAGCACCGGGGAAGCAGTGCGTACGTGCTTTGTTCGTACCGACAGTCACTTGGACGTGTAGGACGATGGAACTGCCAATCACCAGAGTGTTCATCTCAGGTTCGCTGAGAACTGTGAACCGGTTCTGGGTGCGGATCTGAAAACTTGGTTGTGCGGGAGGAGTGAAGGCCCCCCGGGGACGGGTTCGCCTTCTCCTCTTCTGATCACAAAACAAGAAAGCGGGACTGTGATGGTCCAGTGCTGGCGTGCAGTTTACTGCAGCAGCATCGGTCCTTCTGTGCACAGACGCTGAATTAATATTAGAATTTTTATGAGCGGAGATTGCCACACATTGTTCCTTGAGCTTGGATCTTTTGGCCTGTAAGAGGCTGATCTGAAGCTCAATATCTGCTAATTCGGATTTGATGACGCTGATATCGAATGACTCCTGATCTTCGCAATTTGGTGAGGAACAGTGTGGTGAGGCCATATTATGTAGAGTAATATCTATCTGCTTTATCAATATTGTTTAGGTTATTATTTATTTAATTAGACTGTAGTTAAAAAGTTTTTAGCTGCACTAAACCATAAACTACACTAACACTGTTGTTTAATGGGGCACAGTAAAAATAAATAAAAGCGAGCTTCGCAGCCAAATTTGCTTGGTGTTTAACTAGGTTATAGGTTTAAGGAATCAATTTATTTGTTTATTTCTTTATATAAATCTTAATATTGATTATTTTATTTATAGAGTTTCAAGATAACTAACAAAAAGTAAATATATATATTTTTTTCCTCTAGAGTTTGTTATAACTTATTGTTGAGCTTATTTTTCAGTTTAGCCTACTATGGATTGAACAGCCTTGTGCAGGTCAGTCATTCACAAAGACAGCTGAAACCGTAGCTAAAACTATTTTTTCAGTTTAGCCTTCTATGGATAGATCGGCCTTTAACAGAACCGTCAGTCACAAGGGAAGCTGAACCGAAAGAGCCCAATTTGTGTACTAGTTGTATTAATGAGTATTTCGTCTAATTAATTATTTGAGAACGATGGGTTGCACTCCTCCAAGCAGAACTAGGTTGTTATTAATTGTATTACTAATTGAATTTTTTTATTTTATGAATTGAATATTTTTGTATTATTTTTTTATTTAATTTTATGTCGAACTGTTAGACAAGACTAATCAATGAGTTGTTTTGGTTAGACTAGTTGTGCGATTGCAATCTTAAAAGAGCTAAGTCCGAGGAATTAGTTTTATGTGATTTAAAGTAGGGTTAGCAAAAGTTAAAGTGGCCAAAAAAAGCTAGGAGCAACAGAGATCCAACTGAATTATCCAACGGCTAGTGTGTTAGTTTGTCGATTTGTTTAAAAACCTGTATAAAGAATAGAGTGCGCAAAAAAGCTCAAGAGCTGCGTGTGTTTTAGCTTTTAGCCTGTCAAGGAAAGAACCGTTTGGGTTGAGATGTTCTTTCAGTTGTTTATATAAGTTTACGTTAACTTTCTATTGTTATATAATGGTTTACGGTACGTTTAGCGGAGCAAAGACGTCGACTGACTTTCGTTTTCAGGGTTTAAAGTTGGCCGCGAGCGGGTGCTGCTACCGCGGAAGTTAGCTTTAGCCCCGCGGGCTAAGCGCGTTTCAGCGGCGCCTAGAGTGGTGGAAATCGGTAGCGACTGTGCAGAAAAAACAAGTGGTTCAATGTATTATGAATATTAAAGAAATGTGAGCCTGTTCGAGTTCGAGGTGTTCCAGGTGTTTGTTTAAATTGCTTCAGGAGTTTATCTCTTTTTATTTAGATACATTTTCTCTCGATGATCACTTTGCTCTAGTTTTAATCTCAAATAAACCTCCAGTTACATGTACATAGTTAACATTACACGGTTAATTAGACTTTTTTATCAATTTTTTTAGCTTTTTTTAATGCAACCTTCTTCATTTTACTTAATTTTTTTACTACATTTTTTTCTTCCGTTTTACATTAAAAGTTGTATTTAGTTTTCCACTTTTTAAGATATTTGACAGCTTCAGAATCCTTCTCACACTTTGATTGCTTCCTCTTTTGCGATCCTGTTGTTACAGGAGAGAGGTTCGTAGCGGAGCGGTGTGTGTGTGAGGGAAGGCAGCGTAAGGCATTCTGGGTATTGTAGTAAGGGAGGAAAAAAAAAAAGAAAGAAAGAAAGGGAAGGTGTTGAATGGCGGATGAGTGAGTGCGAGTGCGGCAGGGGAAGAAGTTTTACGGGAAAGAGAAAGCTGTATTCATTGTGTACCACCCGGGTCTGTGCAGTGACTATTATTTTGTCTCTAAATAAATGGATCATCAAGGAGAGGTTGTCCCTCATCATTGCTCGAGCTAATGATCCATCACAATAATTAATTCGTTTTATGTTGCGCTGCCGTGGCGAGCCAATACCGGCAGGAAAGTAACATTGGGGGCTCGAGTCCGGGATCAGCTCGTTGCCTGTGGTGAGTGCAGAGACTTTTTCCGATGTGTGAGGTTAAAAAGAAGAAAATAAAGTTTAACGGAGTGTTTGGACATGGCGGATGCACGTGGAAAAATGCGATCGGAGAGGCAAAACGCACATGTGGATCAAAATAGAGTGTTGAATCCGTTTATGTCAGAAAATGAAGAAGAACAAACACCGTTTGCTTTTGCTCGTTGGCGGAATGACAGGGATGTTCATGTACCGGGGACTGAAAGTTGTACCAACCCGTTTAAAAGCAGCCTGGCTTCACCTGGCACATCAAAGAGACCCACGTGTTTTATGGAGCTGGGCGCATATCAGCACGTGAGACCATCTACAAACCCGTTTCTCGATACAGGGGAGAATGAATGCATGAACGACAGTGGAATTGAGACACAGCATTGCTTCCAGAGTACTCCATCGTACTCAAGTTATCAATATCCAACACAGGAAGCACATGCAACCAAACAAGTGATTAAGTTGACCCCCACAAATCAACAGCTCTGTGGACAGGTGTATGGAAGACAATGTGAGCATCAGGAAAGAGGCGGCAATCCTGCATATTTAAACAAAGATGAGTATTATTCTAAAGTGAACACAACAACCAAGCACAGTGGAAGAAGACAGCGCCTGACATTTTCTGATCCCTCGTCAGACAGTGGAGAAGAGCAAAACGACCAGAGGGAAAGAGTTCCTGTGTTGCGTCCAGGTCAGTTTGATGGATCTTCTTCATGGAGAGAATTCCTGAATCGTTTCAAAGACTGTGTTAAAGCAAACCACTGGTCTGAATGTACAAAAACTGTGCAAATGAGATTTTGTTTGGTGGGGGCAGCTGGTGCCATTATACATAAAAACCCTCGATCGAGCCGTTGGAGTTACCATCGCATTGTGGATGAAATTGAAGCTGCTTATGGCCCATCATCGGAACATGCTGTTGCTATAGGGATTGAGCTCAGACAGAGAGTTAGGATAGTAAGTGAACCCCTACATGTTTTGAGAGACGACATCTACGAGAAAATTTCCATCGCTTATGCAGATCGCTCTGAGGGGGAGCAGGACTACATAGGAGTAGAGGTTTTCATTAATGCGATGGGGGATGCGGACATTGTACAGAGACTTTTGGAGGAGCAGCCACGGACATTGGCAAGGGCCTACGAGATAGCGCACAGTTATGAGACCACACGTAGAGCAGCTCACAATGTAACACAGCTAATGCAAGCTGCTATGAGACAAAGTGAAAGGAGGGCAAGAGCAGCCACTGTCCGTGAATACCAAGACCGTAGCGAAAGTGAGGATGAGTCACCAGCTCCTCAGTGGAAACCTAAACAAACCTTCAAGCCTCATTCTTCCAAGTTTAACCGAAGAAGTAAGATCAATATGGAGGATGTTGTATGCCATAATTGTCAGAAGGTTGGACACTTAATGCGGCACTGTACATCACAGAGGGTTAAGTTGGAGCATGTAACACACCTTTCTCAGCAACCCTCGGGACACCAGTCAATGCCAATGCCTTATGGGTCCAGAAATCCAACTGCTGAAATGTGCATTCACATGCTGTTGTATGATATGGAGACTTTTGGACAGCGGGGCCATGAGGAGTGTTCTACCAAGACAGTGCTATGATTCCATCCATGAAGACATCAGACCTCCACTCAAAACATCCACTGTGCAAACCCTGCAGGGGATAAGCTCAAAGAGTGTTAGTGTTTTTGGAGAGATTGACGTGCCAGTGCAAATAGGCACTCGACCAGTCAGTGTTAACTTTATAGTGGCTGATGTAGCAGAGGGCACAGAGGCTATCCTCGGACATCCATTCTTGGAGCAAGCACGAGCTCGTCTTGACTTTGGGAGCCGCAAGATCATCCTGTTCGGCCAACAAATTCCATACTTTGACCCAAAGAACAAACCCAGAGCGCATGTTGTTCGTATAGCACGCACAACAGTTTTGGATGCTGGATGTGAGTACATTGTGCCTGGAAATGCTCACTTCCGTGAACCAGTATATGGAAATGTGCTGCTAACGCCAACCAAAGGCTTTGTGGAGAAACATCATTTGATGGTGGCAAGAGTTGTGATTGATTCTCCAAGGAATTATCAAGTTCCGGTAAGGTTATTTAATCCCTGCAATGTTCCTGTTAAAGTGAGAAGAGGAGCTATAGCTGGAATTCTACAGCCTGCCAAAGTGATCTTGCCCATTGCAGAGGAGCCCACCTTCACTAACTTACCCTCAGAAGATGTTCCAAGTCATCTACAGTCACTATACACGGAAAGCACCAAGGAGCTAAAAGAGAGCGAACAGGAAGAATTATCCAAACTGCTACACTCCTACAGTGACGTCTTTTCCAGTGGACCAGCCGATCTTGGTCGAACGAATCTGGTACAACATAACATACAAACTCGACCTGGTCCACCAGTGAAACAGCAACCACGACGCATGGCCTATGAAAAGCAGAAGAGTGCTGATGAACAAATACAACAAAGCCTTAATGCTTGTTTAGCCACTGAAAGCAGTAGCAGTTGGGCCTCACCCACGTGATGGTACACAAGAAAGACCAAACTTATCGCCTGTGTGTGGATTACAGGGCTTTAAATGAACGAACGATTATGGACGCCTACCCACTTCCTAGGATTCAGGACACCTTAGACACACTCTCCACAGCGAAGTGGTTTAGCACTCTGGATCTCGCCTCTGGCTATTGGCAGGTGGAGTTGACGCCAGAGGCAAGACGAGCAGCAGCTTTCTGCAGTAGGAAGGGGTTGTTCGAGTGGAATGTTATGCCCTTTGGCCTCTGCAAAGCCCCGGCGATATTCCAGCTCCTAATGGATCGTGTCCTGGCTGGGCTGCAGTGGGAGATATGCTTGGTTTATCTTGACGACATCATTGTCCTGGGCAAGGATGTGGAGGAGATGCTGGAGCGACTTGCTAAGGTGTTCGCAAGGCTGCGTCAAGCTAATCTAAAACTAAAACCTGGGAAGTGTTTCCTCTTTCACCGTCAAGTCACATACCTAGGCCACATTGTGTCAGAGCATGGCATCGCCACTGATCCAGGGAAAGTATGCAAAATTCAGAAATGGCCACCTCCAACAAGTGTCAACGAAGTCCGACAGTTTGTAGGGCTTGCGTCCTACTACAGACGTTTTGTCCCGGACTTTGCTGCAGTTGCTAAGCCACTCCATAACCTCATGAAGAAGAATGCCAGATTTTATTGGACCCCCGAGTGTCAGCAAGCTTTCGATCGGCTGAAGGAGTTACTTACCACCGCTCCCGTGTTGGGTTATCCTGCTGACACGGGCGATCTCCTTCTTGACACAGATGCCAGTAACTTCGGAATTGGAGCTGTGCTATCTCAGATTCAGCAGGGAGAGGAGCGAGTGCTAGCATATGGAAGCCGTAGTTTAACAACCACAGAGCAAAACTACTGCACCACACGGAGAGAACTACTAGCTGTAGTTGAATTCACAGGCCATTTCCGTCAGTACCTGCTTGGCAGACATTTTACTGTTCGGACAGACCACAGTAGCTTGCAGTGGCTGATGAGGATGAAGGAGCCAGAGGGACAGTTAGCACGTTGGCTGGAAAAACTCGGCGAGTACGACTTTGAGGTTGTGCATCGGCCTGGGCGTTGCCATGAGAATGCAGACGTGCTGTCAAGGAGACCATGTCGCTCCACCTGTCCATGCAAGATAAAAATTCCACTGTTAACGGCTCTCATTTCCATCATCAGGCTGTACAGTGTGATTTAAGTTACGTGCATGTCAATAACCCATCAACAGAAACCCCCGAGTCCCTTTTAGTGGGGGTAGTGCGACCCACCAACGCGCAAACTACCACACCATTCTCTGGATGGACCATTGACGAACTGCGCTCTGCTCAAGTCAATGATCCTGACATTGCTCCTCTTGTCAAGTGGATGAAAGAAGACGGATGGAGACCATCTTGGGAGGATGTTGCACCTTATGGACCTGCAACCAAAGCTTATTGGAGTCAATGGCAGAGACTGTACCTGAAAGATGACATTCTATTGCGACGATTTTATGTGAAGGAAGGACCTCAGTTTTATCCCCAAATAATTCTACCCCGCATGTTCCGGAAAGGGGTCATGCAGCAGGTTCATGAGGGGCCTGTTGGTGGACACTTTGGAATTGACCGAGCATTGACCCGGCTTCAAGTCAGGTACTATTGGTACAAAATGAAGGAAGATGTCTCCCTATGGTGTCGGACATGCACAAGTTGTGCTGAGAAGAGTCGACCGCTAAAGACACCTCAAGCTCCTCTGGGAACAGTGCGTGTGGGTGCTCCCATGGAACGGGTTGCTATTGATTTGATGGGGCCAATGAATGAAACTGAGCGTTACAACAAGTACATCTTGGTAGTACAAGATTATTTCAGCAAGTGGGTGGAAGCTTACGCTTTACCAGATGACAAAGCAGTCACCGTAGCAGAAGTGCTGGTATCTGAATGGGTATGCAGATATGGAGCACCGCTGGCTCTTCACAGCGACCAGGGTTCAAATTTTGAATCTGAGGTTTTTCAAGCAGTCTGTGAGCTCCTGGATATTGACAAGACCCGTACAACACCATTTAGACCTCAGTCAGATGGACAAGTTGAGCGTTTTAATGCGACCCTCCAGAAGATTCTTGCCACCACATCTGAGAGGTGTCACTGGGATTGGGATCTCATGATTCCTTATGCCCTGTTGGCCTACCGATCCACCAGACTCACCTCCACTGGGTTTGCGCCTAACATGATGCTCTTCGGAAGAGAAGTCACCGAGCCCATGGATATTGTTGCAGGTAGACCACCTGGTGAAATACCTGAGCAAACACCCCCTGAATACGTGGAGCAGATAAGGAAACGTCTGGAGTTGGCTCATGAGATAGCCAGAGATGCATTGGGTCATTCTGTGGAACGTGCTAAAAAGCAATATGACAAGAAAATGTCAAGATCTCACTACAAGGTTGGTGATGCAGTGTGGTACCTCATCAAAGAAACCAAACGTGTCAAAAATAAAATCAGGAAGTTCCTACCAAACTACGAAGGTCCTTACTTCATATTGGGAGGTTTGGATGACCTTGTGTATCGTATTCAGAAAAATACACGATCCAAAATTAAAGTTGTGCATCATGACAAACTCAAACCATACCACTCTAGAGAACCATTGGAAAACAGCTGGGTGTTTCAGGATTCAAACAACTGGATTCCGACTGAGATTCCTGCTCCAAGCCTGGAAATGGATACAACAGGGAACAATTTGGATTTGAGTCATCTGTTTGAGGAGGAATCTGCAAATGGAAACATCGCAGATGGAAGTTTCATTCCGAGTGATCAACAGGGGCTGAATTCAAATCAGAAGGAAGTAAATACGTCTGAGAATGAGGATAGCATAGTACAACGGGATCAAAGAGACATTGTTCATATCCCCAGCAGAGATAGCACCTCACGAGTCAGGAGACCCCCACAACGATATGGGGAGTGGACTCAATAACTGTTGGTTTAAAACTGAAGTTCTTTAAGCTAAGCTAAGATAAAGTGTTGATAGCAAGTTTTTTAAGGTTACTGTTATCATTTCTTACAGTTTTTTTTTACACTTTACAAAAGGAAGAAAACAGATCCCATTGGTTGTATACAATTTTATTTGTCTATTGTTTCCCGGGTGGTACAAATGCTGTTTTGTTCATTCTACATAGAAGTAACATGGTAATTCTCATTGCAGTCATTTAAGGTTTATGTAAATATTTTGCTTAATACCATTTATTCTGCAGGCCAGTGGTCAAAAACAATTGAGCTGCTAACAGAAGAGATAATCCAATACATGCCATTACCCTTGGAAAACTTCATCACCTGCTTCATTAGAGGATCACTCTGCAACGCATCATATACAGAAGGACGCTTCAAGATATCCTTTTTCTCACCATGCTTTAACTCTCCTTCAAGGACCAACTGCCTGACTAATGACCTTTAGGATATGTAATGGTCGAGAATCCCCATTCCGCTGGATACTCTTTAAAAATGGGGTTGACCACAGACGGGAAGTTAACTGAAAACAAAGGGGTATGCACAGGTTCGAAGAATGATGCCTATTATACGGCCCTTTTAGAACATTATTCTCTTGGCTGCATTGAGTTGTATTTATGGTGTGTTTTTGGGTCATTTAAAGGTGCTGGAGTGGTATTAGAAATTAATTACCATCCAGAGTGGGGGTAGTGTTGCAGGAGAGAGGTTCGTAGCGGAGCGGTGTGTGTGTGAGGGAAGGCAGCGTAAGGCATTCTGGGTATTGTAGTGAGGGAGGAAAAAAAAAAGAAAGAAAGAAAGGGAAGGTGTTGAATGGCGGATGAGTGAGTGCGAGTGCGGCAGGGGAAGAACTTTTACGGGAAAGAGAAAGCTGTATTCATTGTGTACCACCCGGGTCTGTGCAGTGACTATTATTTTGTCTCCAAATAAACCTCTGGATCATCAAGGAGAGGTTGTCCCTCATCATTGCTCGAGATAATGATCCATCACAATAATTAATTCGTTTTATGTTGCGCTGCCGTGGCGAGCCAATACCGGCAGGAAAGTAACACTGTTACTCATTTCGTGATATTTCATTTTTACATGCCGGTGTGGCAGTGGATTTGGTTCCCGTCTGTCATTTCTGTTCCCTTTTATGCAAAAACATCAGAAATCGCTTTGAATACGCTTGGAACACAGCTGTGTGTTCGGAGATCCAGAAAGATCCAGAAGGTTCAACCTTTTTAAAAATGTGAACTCAAATACAATAGATTATGTAGACTATTTAAAATAATACAATCTATTATTTTTTTTAATCATTGTTGACCGTAAATCACTATATGGTTTTATTTTAAATTGAATAGGATATTATCTAAATGGCTCTCTCCGTTCAGAACAGTTTAGTTTAGTAGTTAGGTTACGGTTTAATTTAGAAGTGGAACTACGTGTTAATTTAATAGTTAGATTACAAGTGTGTTTAGAAGTTCTATTAAATATATTTTCTCAGTTGGACCCTTCTGTGCTGATTATATGTTAAGTTGCTTACTTGCCCTTTGAAAAAAAAAATGCAGAAAAGCAGAACAGCTCAAACAGAACCCCCTTAAGTTAAATAATTTTACACATTAGAATTTTACTTAAATGAAATATTACTAGAAAATTGAGTGTGTTGTTCTGTGTCTCCTAGAAAAAATGATCGTCCTGGCCTCTTTTTGCTTCGAATTTGATAGATCTTATATTTAGTATCTACATAACATGGAATTTTTAAATCACATTTCATATTTATTCTAACAGTTCCACTTAAGTTTAGTGCTTTTTAAAATACATGGATTGACTTGAATTGAAGGCTTAAAATATATGTATTTTTATTTAATATGATTTAATTTGTCTTTTGATCACAGGCTCAGCTGAAGAGAACAAAGACTGTGAGAACCTGTTTCAAACAACCCAGGTCAAAAAGGAAGAAGAAAATTCCCCATCTGAAGAGAAATTCTCAGAGAAACCAGCGGTAAAAGGAGAAAATGAAGATCGTTCCTCCTGCTCTGACTGTGGAAAGAGTTTCAGGAAAAAAAATTCCCTTAAAAGACACATGAGGATTCACACTGGAGAGAAACCATACAGATGTTCAAACTGTCCGAAGAGTTTCACCACTTCAACATATCTTAAATCTCATGAGATGATTCACACTGGAGAGAAACCATACAACTGTTCAGTCTGTAAGAAGAGTTTCACTACATCATCTCACCTTAAAACCCATGAGTGGATTCACACTGGAGAGAAACCTTACAAATGTTCTTTTTGTGAAAAGAGTTTCACCACTTCAGCTAATCTTAAATATCATGAGTGGATTCATGCTGGAGAGAAACCATACAAATGTTCATACTGTAAAAAGAGTTTCACTACTTTAACATATCTTAAATCTCATGAGAGGATTCACACTGGAGAGAAACCATACAATTGTTCAGTCTGTAAGAAGAGTTTCACCACTTCAACTAATCTGAAAAGCCATGAGAAGATTCACACTGGACAGAAACCATATGAATGTTCTATATGCAAGAAGAATTTCACCACTTCGGCTAATCTTAAAACCCATGAGAGGATTCACACTGGGGAGAAAGCATACAAATGTTCAGTCTGTAAAAAGAGTTTCACCACTTTAGCTAATCTTAAAACCCATGAGTGGATTCACACTGGAGAGAAACCATACAGATGTTCACACTGTAATAAGAGTTTCACAACTTCATTATATCTGAAATCTCATGAGTGGATTCACAAGGGAGAAAAACCATTCAAATGTTCAGTCTGTAAGAAGAGTTTTACTACATCACCTCATCTTAAATCTCATGAGAGGATTCACACTGGAGAACAACTATATAATTGTTTGTAAGAAGAGTTTCACCATGTTATCTACCCTTAAATCTCATGAGAGGATTCACACTGGATAGAAACACTACAAAAGTTCATACTGCGGAAAGAGTTTTGATGCTTCGTCCATCTTAAATCTCATGAAGTGTTTTTTTTGGCAGCCACTTAAGTTTTAGTCTTAGTGTTTTTGACGAAAATTATTATTAGTGTCATTTAACAATGTAACAGTGTGCAAAAACCAAATTTGTTCAAGTCAACAAAAAAATGTGTTAGTCTAGTTATTATCGTTGTAATTTAGTATTCAGTTGAGTTTAGGTTTGTCACAGTACCAAGATGTCAGTATTCTGTACTGATACGAGTGAAAATCCATCGCTCTCGGTACCAGATTCTTTACCAAAGAACACATAAAACATGAATTGAACAACTTGCTTTTATTAATAAAGCTGAATCATAACAAACATGATTGAATAACTCACTCTTTGCTAATGAGCATAAACATTTGATAAATTAAACAAAATATGCCATGACTGAACAGAACTTTATTATCATATATTATTATTACTAAAAGCATAGCATTGTAATGAACGTGTGTCCAATTAACTAAAGAAATAAATTACAAGCATTGAAAAGAACGCAATAATAAAAAACAATTTCACTCAACCTTTGTATAAATTAAACAATATTTGTCATGATTGAACAGAACTTTAATGTTATGTTAACTTAAAACAAAACCAAGGCTTTTAAATAAACATTTGAGAAATTGACTAAATAACTTATAAACATTGAAAAGAGCAAGATAAAAAATTTAACCAGTTTCACTTAATCTGTGCTTAATTTTTTTGTTTAAAACTACGCTTGCCTTTACAGACAGCGCAGCAAGAACCGGGTACTTAATAAACCCTGCTACCGTAACATTGTGTTCTTAGTACCGACTTGGTTCTGAACTACTGGGACTTTTAACACCACTAGTTGATTATACAAGGAGTGCAGAATTATTAGGCAAGTTGTATTTCTGAAAATTAATTTTGTTATGGAACAACAACCATGTTCTCAATGAACCCAAAAAAATTTTATGCTATCAAAGCTGAATTTTTTTGAAAGTCGTTTTTAGTTTGTTTTTAGTTTTAGCTATTTTAGGAGGATGTCTGTTTGTGCAGATGACTATTACTGTGCATAATTATTAGGCAACTTAACAAAAAACAAATATATACCCTTTGCAATTATTTATTTTCTCCAGTGAAACCAATAGAACATCTCAACATTCACAAATATACATTTCTGACATTCCAAAACAAAACAATCAGTGACCAATATAGCCACCTTTCTTTGCAAGGACACTCAAAAGCCTGCCATCCATGGATTCTGTCAGTGTTTTGATCTGTTCTCCATCAACATCGCGTGCAGCAGCAACCACAGCCTCCCAGATACTGGTCAGAGAGGAGTACTGGTTTCCCTCCGTCTGGATCTCACATTTGATGATGGAGCACAGGTTCTCGATGGGGTTCAGATCAGGTGAACAAGGAGGCCATGTCATTAGTTTTTCTTCTTTTAGACCCTTTCTTGCCAGCCACGCTGTGGAGTACTTGGACGCGTGTGATGGAGCATTGTCCTGCATGAAAATCATGTTTTTCTTGAAGGAAGTAGACTGTACCACTGCTTGAAGAAGGTGTCTTCCAGAAACTGGCAGTAGGACTGGGAGTTGAGCCTGACTCCATCCTCAACCCGAAAAGGCCCCACAAGCTCATCTTTGATGATACCAGCCCAAATCAGTACTTCACCTCCACCTTGCTGGCGTCTGAGTCGGACTGGAGCTCTCTGCCCTTTACCGATCCAGCCACGAGCCCATCCATCTGGCCCTCAAGACTCACTCTCATTCCATCAGTCCATAAAACCTTAGAAAAAGGTTTTGTTCAGTGGTGGTCGTTTTTCAGCCTCTCTTACCTTGGCCATGTCTCTGAGTGTTGCACACCTTGTGCTTTTGGGCACTCCAGTGATGTTGCAGCTCTGAAATATGGCAAAACTGGTGGCAAGTGGCATCTTGGCAGCTGCACGCTTGACTTTTCTCAGTTCATGGCCAGTGATTTTGCGCCTTGGCCTTCCCACACGCTTCTTGCGACTCTGTTGACTATTTTGAATGAAACGCTTGATTGTTCGACGATCACGCTTCAGAAGCTTGGCAATTTTAAGAGTGCTGCATCCCTCTGCAAGATATCTCACTATTTTTGACTTTTCGGAAGCTGTCAAGTCTTTCTTTTGACCCATTTTGCCAAAGGAAAGGAAGTTGCCTAATAATTATGCACACCTGATATAGGGTGTTGATGTCATTAGACCACACCCCTTCTCATTACAGAGATGCACATCATCTGATACGCTTCATTGGAAGTTGGTTTTTGAGCCTATAAAGCTTGGAGTAAGACAACATGCATAATGAGGATGATGTGGTCAAAATACTCATTTGCCTAATAATTCTGCACACAGTATAAAATGTCTTGGAAAGTTAATTTTACTTTTTAAATATTAGAAATTCTGTAATTAAATTAATGACTCCATTTAACAATGACAGATTGTTGATGTACATTTTATTAGTAAATAAAATGAAACATTTGTATGATCTGGTTCAAAATTACTATCTTGTTTATTAAATTCTTTTTACAAAACTGGGCCTCCAGGAGACATCTGGAACAGAGGCATGAGCCCCCTCAGCTGGCTCCTCTCGATGCTGAGGAGCTCCTCCTAAATAACGGAGCTCCTCATCTCTAAGGGAGCTCCTCATCATCATGAGGAGGAAGCTCAATTCAGCTGCTTGGATCAGAGATCTCACGACGCAGAGCTTATCTCTATATCTAAGAAAAGGAAGGAAAATTGAGCGGTAAATCAGCACCGATACGGCTATCAATCGCTTACTCCATCGTTCCCTCACTCGTGAATTAAACCCCAAGATGGAACATCAATCAGTTTGTGGCGCTTCCTTCTGCATTCGCTCCGTCTACGATCATTACAATGTAAGATATAACTTGGATGAAAAATGACATCGCGCCACCTATACTTCAGAAATAAAAGTCAGAATTCAGAGAAAAAAATAAGAACATCAATTTTATTTAATCCTCTTCTGACAAACTGTGATAATTTAAGTTTTAAACCTTTATTTTACTGTCTGTATCAGACTGATCAATGAGGTAAAGAGCACAACCAGATAGTTTTCTCAAGATATTGTTGACAATTGTTTATCTTTAAAGAACAAATTAAAAATGTACATGTATGGATAATTTTTAATAAATGTCAAAATTAACTTGTTAAAATCAGTTTGCTGAGTAGAACATACACACTGGCTATTTCAAACACAGCCTTCAAGAACATAAATCAGGTTACTTTGGGTTCATACGGAGGAAAACCTCACTATATTAGGAGAGAAGAGTTCATGAAAGTGTTACGACCCCTGGTGGTAAGGTCTGGGATAAGGACGTAACATAAAAGATGGATGTTGTTAAAATAAATCAAGAGGAACAGATCCGGGTGAATAAAAGATGCTGGCAATTAAGAACACAGGAAAAAGGCAAACAACAAACTTGACACAAGAAAGGGAATTTATTTACAGTGAACCCAAAATGATCAACAAGAACAACAACAATATGAGCTATATACAGTGAGAAGGGATAAACAGAGGACTGAAAAGAAAATAACAATAAAGCTGACTAAATGTTAAACCCTCTTATTTAACTAAAGCACAGTATAAAACACTAAATAACTACTCTAACTAGAGAAATAAGAATATATATAGTGGCTTAATCCATTGAAATAATTTTTTCTTTGCAGGCCATTCATTTTAGTATTGTGATGAACAGTGTGAAAGTGGACTTTTTAGTCAACATTATTATTATTTTATGCATACTTTACATTTCTGCTGCAGGCTTTATGACACAGGAGTTCAGATTCTCAGGCTGGCTCCGGCTAATCAAAGAGAACGCTGTCGGTTCCAGTTCTGGTGTAGGTTACAGAACCTCCTCAGAGCAGGTTCTTAAAAGCAGCATCGGGTCCACGAGCAGAACGTAGTGGAAAAGTGCTAAAGACAGCTTAGAAGCGTACAGAACTGTGATGTGCTGTTCAGGAGAAGAGCACCATAAACCCTGGTGACATGCGTCTCTGGGACCGTCACCAGCCTCCAGAAGAACCTCCAAACACTATTAATATTATAATTATAATAATATTGATAGTGAGTTCATCGATTTTTATTTGAGTGTCTAGAAAAGTACAATATAAAAGTAAAGAATTATTAATATTATTTTTGCTCCAGGTGTAACTGTTATATCTGTCAGCGCATGTACTCTGATAACACTTTGTTTATATTGTCCCACTGTGTACACGTGACATTTTATTGTTGTTTTTCTTTTTGATTCTGCTCTAACTCAAAAGTTCCCCGTTTACACTTGTAGATCATGTTGCTAAATTATTCAATATATATATTTTTATTTAAATTAAAATATCAAAAGTGCTTTATTAATAAAATACACTACTAGTATTAGTCTTTTTTCCTATCAATGTGTAATTATTATATCTTTGCTATAAGGATTCATGACTATTGTAATGTAGAAATATTGCTGTTCATGATTTCACTGTTATGTAGACGAGACCCAGTTGTTTATTTCCAGAGCCTCTTCTCAATCCTGCCTTTCTCTATCTCTCTCAGACCTGAAATTCTGCTTCTCAGCTCAATTCCTTCAACTTAACAGCTGTGAAACTGAAATATGAGATTTCAATATCAGCTCTTCAGTTGGCTCTCTTTCAGTGTGTCAGCGTTCATTCTAAAGCCATCAAAATTGATTGTGTTAAAAGTCTGAGAGTGACATCTTTCACATCAGACATGGATCAATCAATTCAAGAATATTCAGCCTGATTCTAATCTTTCATCAAAGGAAAACTTCCCTCGCTGATCCTGTGATTCATACACCCGTCCAGCAGGAGGCAGCAGAGCCCCTTTAGTTTGTTTCTGCTGCTGTCAATCAAATCGAGAAGAAGAAAACGAAGCGAAGCCACGAAGACAAAGAGATCCAAGAAGATCTTTCTCTTCAGCTGAAGAAGAAACAAACAGAAGAACTCCAGCAGCAGAAACTAATCACAGACTGCAGTAATACTCGAGTAAAGATGGAGCTGAAAGAAGAACCCTGCGGAATAAAAGAAGAAGAAACAGAAGAACTAACAGGTCAGTGTTTCTCTTTGTGTTTCAACTCTGATCGAGAATCCAAAGAGAATGTCGTTTTAATGAGCAAATAAACTCATTTTTGTTTTGTTTTTGACCTTAGTTCATAGTTTATTCTCTTATTTGTTGTTTTTAATCCTAGTTTCAACTGAAGTGAAGAAAGACTGTGAGAACCTGTTCCAGATCAAAAAGGAAGAAGAAACTCCTGGAGAGACAAAGATGGAGCTGAAAGAAGAACTCTGCAGAATAAAAAAAGAAGAAACAGAAGAACTAATAGGTGAGTGTTTCTTTTAATTCCAAATTAAATGCTCAATTTGTTTATTGGTACAAGCTGATTATTTTAGCTGGTTCTGTGGAAGGATTGTTTGATCAGGTTAAATGAAACCTTTGATCACAAAAAAATCTGAGGGAGGGAAAAATCTGATTCATGAGACAAACATTTTTAGCCGTTTTGTAAATTAGCTCATGTATTTTTTACAACCAAAACCAAATATATTTGAAGACAATTTTAGTTCGTCTTACCATCAAGGATTCTCTCAAGGAAAACCAAATTTAATTCCACTTCGAATCACATTACCAGCATTTTCTTACTTGCCCCTTGAAAAAAAAAATGCAGAAAAGCAGAACTCAAACAGAACCCCCTTAAGTTAAACAGTTTTACATGTTAGAATTTAACTTCAATGAAATCTTATATAAAAATTGAGTTTGTGGATCATTGTCCTAGGAAAAATGATTGCGTCACCCTCCTCCATCAGACTGTCCCTGGCCTCTTTTTGCTTCGAATTTGGTAGATCATACATTTAATTTTACATTTATGCATTTGGCAGACGCTTTTGTCTAAAGCGACTTACATTAGAGCTCTGTTACACCGTCAAAGTCTATCTCAGCTTCTCATAATAGAAGTTGTATCAACTGATCAATAAACCAAAGCAGTGAGGGAGTAGAGGAAGAAGATAAAGGAAAAAAGAAAGTTTTTTTTTATTTATTTTTATAGTAGGTGTTCCCTGAAGAGAAGAGTTTTCAGTTGCTTTCTGAAAGCTGTTAGTGTTGCTGCTTTCCTGACTGGATCAGAAGTTTGTTCCAGCAGCCAGGGACAGTGAGCGAGAAGGTTCTGCTGAGAGATCTTCTGCTCTTGTGGGATGGAGCCACGAGTCGCTGTTCCTTCTCTGAGCGCAGGCTTCTGGAGGACATGTAGGAGCGTATGAGCTCATGGAGGTAGACAAGGGCTGATCTGGAGATAGTTTTGTATGCCAGCGTTAGCGATTTGAATTTAACCCGAGCTGCAATGGGGAGCCGATGAAGAGTGATGAAGAGGGGAGTAACATGAGCTCGTTTCGGTTCCTTGAAGATAAGACGAGCTGCAGAGTTCTGGATCATCTGCAGAGGTTTGAGGGTATTTGCTGGAAGCCCTGCTAGGAGAGCGTTGCAGTAGTCCAGACGTGAGAGGACCAGAGCCTGAACCAGGAGTTAAGTTGCATGCTGAGTTAAGAAGGGCCTGATCTTTCAAATGTTGTGCAGTGCAAATCTACATGCTCAAGTTGTCTTTGTTTTTTGGTCTTTGAATGACAGTAAGTAGAGATGTCGTTCAGGCAGTCATTTATGCGGGTAGTTACTGACAGCTCATCAGGGTGGAATGACAGATAGAGTTGAGTGTCGTCAGCGTAGCAGTGGTAGGAGAATCCGTGTCTGAGGAGGATGGGGCCCAGGGAGGTGGTGTAGATGGAGAAGGGGGCCAAGGACTGAACCCTGGAGAACCCCAGTAAGTAATTTATGAGTGTTTGAGAACTCACCAGATCTACCAGTGAGATAGGACTCAAGCCAATCGAGTACAGTTCCAGTGATGCCCATCGCAGAGAGAGTGGAGAGAAGGATCTGATGGTTGTTTGTGTCAAAAGCTGCAGAGAGGTCTAGTAGGATGAGGGCAGATGATCTGTGGTTAGCCCTGGCCCCTCGCAGTGCTTCCGTTACAGACAACAAAGCTGTTTCAGTTGAGTGTCCGTTCTTGAAGCCTGATTGATTGTCATCAAGTTTGTTGTTCTGAGTCAGGAAGGTAGAGAGTTGATTGAAGACGACTCGCTCGATGAGTTTTGCAGTGAAGGGCAGCAAAGAGACAGGTCTGTAATTTTCCACCAGTGATGAGTTGAGTGTGGGTTTCTTGAGAAGCGGGGTGACTCTGGCCACCTTGAAGGTGTTGGGGAAAATGCTGGTAGTGATGGAGGAGATGATGATGTGAGTGAGGGCAGGTGTGATGGTAGGTGAGATGGTTTGTAGAAGGTGAGAGGGGATGGGATCGAGGGGGCAGGTGGTTGGATGCGCTGAGTGAAGGAGTTTGGACACCTGATCTTCTGTGAGTGGAGTGAACGCGGACATGAAAGGTGTCGAGGATTGTGGATGAATTTGGGTGCAAGGTGGTGCAAACTGTCGGCTGATGGTGAGGGTTTTGTCTGTGAAGTGATCAGCGAAGTCATCTGCAGTGAGAGAGGACGCTGGGGGAGATTGGGGTGGACAGAGGAGTGAGTTGAAAGTCCTGAAGAGCTTTCGGCTGTCCTTGGCATGTTCAATCTTGTCGTGGTAGTATGTTGTCTTCGCATCTTGTACCTTGCTTGAGAAGGTTGAGAGTTCAGTTTGGTACGCTTCGAGGTCTGCCATGCTTTTTGATTTCTTACATTTGCGCTCTGCTGATCTGAGGGTGGACCTCTGTTCCCGGAGAGCGTGCGATAGCCGAGGGTTTGATGATGTTATTCTGGCTGGCCTGGAAGAGAGAGGGTTGATCGAGGCATGTAGCGAGTGTGGAGCAGAAACGGTTAGTTGCATCGTGAGTGTTTAAAGAGGAAAAGTTTCCAGGTGTTAAAAGAGAAGAGGACACAGCTGAAGAAAAGAGAGAGGGATCAAGGGATTTAAGGTTAAGTCAGAAGGTGACAGGAGGTGGAGTTGAGTGTGAGCTTGTAGGCAGTGTGAGTTTGAACGTGATGAAGAAGTGATCAGATGTGTGCACAGGAGTATATTTAGTATCTGCATAACATGGAATTTTAAAATCACATTTCATTATTATTCTAACAGTTCCACTAAAGTTTAGTGATTTTTAAAATACATGGATTGAGGTGAATTGAAGGCTTAAAAGATGATTTAATTTGTCTTTTGTTCACAGGCTTATGTAAAGTTAACAAAAACTGTGAGAACCTGTTTCAAACAACCCAGGTCAAAAAGGAAGAAGAAAATTCCCCATCTGAAGAGAAATTCTCAGAGAAACCAGCGGTAAAAGGAGAAAATGAAGATCGTTCCTCCTGCTCTAAACGCGAAACAAGTGTCGGTAAAAAAAACTCCCTTAAAAGACACATGAGGATTCACACTGGAGAGAAACCATACAGATGTTCAAACTGTCCGAAGAGTTTTACCACTTCAACATATCTTAAATCTCATGAGAGGATTCACACTGGAGAGAAACCATACAACTGTTCAGTCTGTAAGAAGAGTTTCACCACTTCAACTAATCTTAAGGCCCATGAGAGGATTCACACTGGACAGAAACCATACAAATGTTCAAATTGTGAAAAGAGTTTCACCAGTTCAACTAATCTTAAAAATCATGAGTGGATCCATGCTGGAGAGAAACCACACAAATGTTCATACTGTAAAAAGAGTTTCACCACTTCAACATATCTTAAATCTCACGAGAGGTTTCACACTGGAGAGAAACCATACAAATGTTCAGTCTGTAAGAAGAGTTTCACCACATCAACTAATCTTAAAACCCATGAGAGGATTCACACTGGACAGAACCCATACGAATGTTCTGTATGTGAAAAGATTTTCACCACTTCAGCTAATCTTAAAACTCATGAGATGAAACACACTGGAGAGAAAGCATACAAATGTTCAATATGTAAGAAGAGTTTCACCACTTCAGCTAATCTTAAGACCCATGAGTGGATTCACACTGGAGAGAAACCATACAGATGTTCACACTGTAATAAGTGTTTCACAACTTCATTATATCTTAAATCTCATGAGAGGATTCACAAAGGAGAAAAACCATTACAATGTTTAGTATGTAAGAAGAGTTTCTATCAATCATGCAGTCTTAAACGTCATGAAAGGATTCACACTGGAGAGAAACCATACAAGTGTTTATACTGTAAGAAGAGTTTCAGCAGGTCATCCCATCTTCAATCACACGAGATGATTCACACTGGAGAGAAACCATTCAAATGTGATATCTGTAAAAGCAGTTTTATCAGATCATCTGGCCTTAAACGTCATAAGAGGACTCACACTGGAGAGAAACCATACAAATGTTCAGTCTGTAAAAAGAGTTTCAGTGATTTGTCCAATCTTAAAACTCATGAGAGGATTCACACTGCAGAGAAACCATACAAATCTTCACACTGAATAAAGATTTACACCAATTCAAATCATAAATGTCATGAGAAGATTCACACAGGAGAAAGCCAAAAAAATGTTTGCTTCAATGTACCAAACGGCAATCTCCTTCTCTCCCAAGGGAAACCTCCTCTTTTCCCTCTTGATGCGTGATAGAAAGTGACTGAACTGCAGTTCCCAGAGCGGCTGCTTGAGGCTGACTCCAAAAGGGAGCCAGTTCTCATTCACCTCAATGTTAAAACTGATCAACTCTGGAGCTAAAAAAATGAACTCTCTGAGAGGTGTGACTTAATTTTTACATTTGTCTGTTTAAGATATATATTATTATAAACTTCAGCCAAATAAACGCCTCTTCTGCGTCTATGTCCAGACTCTGTGGACGTGTTGGAGTACTGGCTACACCCATTTTGACCTTCATTTGACTTTCCAGAAACCAATAGGTGACGTCATGAACACTCCGTCCATGTTATATACAGTCAAAGTGCTCTCCCTGTCAGCGCGAAAGAAAGTAACGGAACTGTAGTATCTAGACAACCAATGGTGGCAGAAGTGAGCAGATTTGGATTTATACTCCCATGGGAAAAAAAGTACAACTTTACAACAGAAATAGAACACATATAATCCTCAGTGCGGCAGTGTTTTTTAGATCACTAGTTTAGACCTTCATGATCACTCTGAGGGAGATGAAATATATGTGTTGAGACGTGTTGAGGTTTAAACCTTCATTCGATCAGAATCTTTGCTACTTCTGTGTTCTGTTGGATTTCAGAGCTCATCATAGTACAGAGACAGCTCTGGTGAAGATAAAGCCTAAGTTATTCTTCTGCATCAACTCGACAAACTGCTCTCTGTCGAAGCGTGAACAAAGCATTTATTGTTGTGCGCTAAAGGTAATTTGATTTCATTTGAAAAAGGTTCAGCTCATACTTAGAGGAGAGAAGCTTCTGTGTGAGTTTAGGTGTGATCACATGATGCACTAAACACAGATTTCTTCTGGCGTTCCTCATAAACAAAATAAACTAGCCCATGCTTTTATCTCCATCAGGCTGTACGCTCTACTAACTGCTCTTCCCAAAAACACCATTAGAGGGCTGCAGCTCGTTCACAATGGAGCTGCACAGATCCGGACCAGAACTAGAAAGTCAGAGCAGAGTCCTCAGGTCTCTACGCTGGCTGCCAGTGACTCTCAGAAAAGATTTTAAACTGCTGCTCATCTAAAAGTCACAGAAAAGCTCAGCACTAGAACACAAAACAGATCCGCTGTTACTGAATACAACAAACAGAGCTCTCAGATTCACATCAGTTAGAACTACCACAGGTTCTCTCCAAACAGGGAGAGTCTGCTTTCAGTTACTATGCTGCCCGCAGCTGGAACCAGCTTCCAGAAGAGGTTATTGTAAAAAGTGAACTCTTCACTCCTCTCACTGGAGCCTGAAGGAGAGAATGAGCGCACTGGAGCTGTTTCTCTGCTGTAAAGGAAGTTCATCATGGGGTCAGATAACGAGCTGCAGGATCATCTCTTCTAAAAGGAAAGAGAGAGATCCACACTTGAGCTGCTCAGACTGGTTTTCCCTCGAGAGCTGTTAACCTTTGTTTTATTTGTGATGCCTTTATTGAAATGACTGTAATGATTAAACCTTCTTCGAATGCTTGTTTATTATTGATTCAATGTTTTTGTTGTTTGCAATGTTTTTGAAAAATAAACAGCTTTTAAGTAAGAATAATAGTTTCAATCGTGTGTTTCTGAATGCAAATGTTGGGAGATAAGTAACTTTATTCTTTTGAACCAAAACAAATATAAGTTCTTTATTGTAGTTAAGAGACAGATCACTAAAATCCCAATCCTGGAACTGAAGAGTCTGTAACCTCAGGGTTCTCTTTGAGGGTTATAGATCAGCTCAGCAGTGTAGTACGAGTGCTACAGCTCCAGAAATACAGCTCTTAGTTTGTGTATAAATTACTCAACACTGAAAGCTAATATCCGTGGACATGTTTAAAGCTGCTGTTTAAGTGTTCAGTGGTCTGCAACCGCTCACTCGAACAGCTATTGTTTGAGCAGAGCAGAAGTCTCTCTGATCTTTTTTTCATTTTGTGAGTTCACTTGCTAAAGCAGGAGTCAACAATGTTTTTTAACCTGAGAGCTGATTCTTGGGGGAAAAACTCAATAGAAGAGTCATGATAGTGTTGGTGCTGACTGATATAAAATATTTTATAAACTATAACATTTCAGTGCTTACCGCTGTTAAGCGACCTCTAAACCTCAAGTGAAGCCTTCCCAGAATGCATTTTAATAAAGAGCAGCTGTTATTAGATTTAATCCGTATTCTGCTGTTAAACTTTCACGTAATTTAAGAGAGTTATTAGTCTGGTCATAATTAATTTTAAATCTTATATATAAAATAATCTTAATAAGCTTCCATACACCAATTAATACAATTGTTTAGATTAGCTTGCTCATAACGAAATGACACAGAATATGATGTTTTTATTCATGTAGAGTTAATCATAAAATATGATTTCAGTTGAAAGCTTAGAGGTGAAATATGTGATTTTCCAATAATAATGAACGCTTCAGAACAATAACATTGTTTGAGTTTAACAGTTTATTATAAACACAGATCCACAGAGCATCCAACGTTCTCTTAAAGTCTTTGACAAAAAATAAAAACAACAACAGTTCAACACAATCATTAGACTCGCAGTGCTGGACGGACCTGGTTCATATGTCTGACGTGCGAGAAACCGTTGATGTGAGCGTTAAAAGACTGGTTGAGTATCACTCGGACTCTTAATAATAATCTAAGACTACTAATGTATTTAATTTACATAGGCTTTTAATACTAATTAGTTCATATTTTAATAATTTAGCGACATGATCAATGTGTGTACTGGAAGCTTTGAGAAGTCTGAAAAAAAAAGAATCAACTACAACAAAACCGCTCATGTCAATATAAACAAAGTGTTATCAGAGTACATGCGCTGATGATAACAGATATAATAGTTACACCTGGAGCAAAAATAACATTAATAATTCATTAAATTAATCTAGACACTCAAATAAAAATCGACCATCTCACATCAATATTATTCTCTCTAAATGGAACACTTCAGTCTTTAATCAAAGCTGATGTCGATCAAAACCTGTAAGGCTCCGTTCCTCTTCTGAACATGTTTAGAAGTATTTGGAGGTTCTTCTGGAGGCTGGTGACGGTCCCAGAGACGCATGTCACCAGGGTTTATGGTGCTCTTCTCCTGAACAGCACATCACAGTTCTGTACGCTTCTAAGCTGTCTTTAGCACTTTTCCACTACGTTCTGCTCGTGGACCCGATGCTGCTTTTAGAACCTGCTCTGAGGAGGTTCTGTAACCTACACCAGAACTGGAACCGACAGCGTTCTCTTTGATTAGCCGCAGCCAGCCTTAGAATCTGAACTCCTGTGTCATAAAGCCTTTATTTTGCAGTTTTTTTTATGCTGACAATTTTAACGTATACAAAATATAATATCAAGTATACATATCAAGGGATTATGACAAAATAACAATACAAAGTGAATGGAGGGTGAGAACTACAGAAAAACTACCTAAAATAAGGAAAACAAAACAAACACTCACACTCAGGAGGCAGGATTTTCTTGTAATTTTACTTTCTGTATGATAGATAAATAATTAATCGCTCATTGTGTTATATTTTTTTGGGCTTTGCAAAATTATAAGTAATTAATGAAAAAGAGTAAAATTGGGTTTCTTTTTTAAATATCATTTATGTATGAAGAATTTCACCATCATAAAAATATTTTTAGTGAAATGTCCACTTTCACGTTGTCCATCACAAAACCATAATTAATGTCCTTCAAAGAAAAGTTGTTCAGAAGTTTTTTTTTGTTTGTTTTTAAATTAGATTTGATCGATTGGGACAATCATTGTCTTAACATCACAACAATTATTAATTGTGAATAAAAATCACAATTGTTTGAATCAAAACTAAATTTAAGATATTGTTTAGATGGGTAAAAACTATTCAACAATTAATTGGGGAGATTAAACAGCTTTTATTATAGATTTAAATTTAGTTTGATTTGAGGTTACATTATATTTCCTATTGAACGGCTCGTATGACATTTGAGTGTCCTCTGTGAGCGAAGTCTGGGCTTGCCTCGGAGAACAGGACGAAGATAGATGGATCCTTTCAGCGTTGCTTTATTGCTCTTTAAAACAAAACACTTTGGTTTCTCAGCTCCTGACTCTGTTGATGCTGATGAATGAATAAATCTCGTTCCAGAATTTGGAAACTTTACCATTTACTCTAAGTTTCTTAAGGAAATTTGTTATTGTGAGGTGCAGATTCACCCCTTTGTGTAGTTTGATTATTGATAATTATTGTGGCAACTAAACCGAATGATATTTTAAAAAGACTAAAACTTAGGTGGCTGCCAAAAGCAACACTGTTCATGAGATTTAAAGGTTAGGGTAAGGATACAAACTCTTACAAAAAAAATGAAAGATACAAACTCTTACAGCAGTATGAACATTTGCACCATTTCTCTCTTGTGTGAATCATTTCATGGGATTTAAGAGTGGGTGACGGGGTGAAACTCTTCTTAGGCTGAACATTTGTATGGTTTCCCTCATGTGAATCCACTCGTGAGATTTAAGCGTGGATGACGTGGTGAAACTCTTTTTACAGTGTGAACATCTGTATGGTTTCGTTCCAGTGTGTATCCACTCATGAGATTTAAGAGTAGACGATTGAGTGAAACTTTTTTCACAGATTGAGCATTTGTACGGTTTCTCTCCAGTGTGAATCCTCTCGTGAGATTTAAGAATGGATGATGTGGTGAAACTCTTTTTACAGACTGAACATTTGTATGGTTTTTCCCCTCTGTGAATCCGCTCATGAGATTTAAGATGGAATGAAGTGGCAAAACTCTTTTTACAGTATGAACATCTGTATGGTTTTTCTCCAATGTGAAAACTCTCATGATTTCTAAGAGTGGACAATTGTGTGAAACTCTTCTTACAGATTGAACATTTGTATGGTTTCTCTCCAGTATGAATTCTCTCATGAGATTTAAGAATGGATGGTGTGGTGAAATTCTTCTTACAGACTGAACATTTGTTTACATTCTTTCCAGTGTGAATCCGCTCATGAGATTGAAGATACAATGAAGTGGTGAAACTCTTTTTACAGTGTGAACATCTGTATGGTTTCTCTCCAGTATGAATCAACTCGTGAGATTTAAGAATGGATGGTTGAGTGAAACTCTTCTTACAAATTGAACATTTGTATGGTTTCTCTCCAGTGTGAATCCACTCGTGAGTTTTCAGATTAGATGATTGAGTGAAACTCTTCTTACAAATTGAACATCTGTATGGTTTCTCTCCAGTGTGAATCCTCTCATGAGACTTAAGATGGGATGATCTGCTGAAACTCTTCACACAGACTGAACATTTGTATGGTGTCTCTCCAGTGTGAATCCTCTCATGGGTGTTAAGATTGGACAATTGAGTAAAATTCTTCTTACAGACTGAACATTTGTATGGTTTCTCTCCAGTGTGAATCCTCTCATGAGACTTAAGAGTGGATGATGCAGTGAAACTCTTTTTACAGACTGAACATTTGTACGGCTTCTTTCCAGTGTGAATCCTCTCGTGAGATTTAAGATGGGATGATCTGCTGAAACTCTTCACACAGACTGAACATTTGTATGGTTTCTCTCCAGTTTGAATCATCATGCGTTTTTTAAGACTGAAACTTTTTCCACATTCAGAGCTGGAGGAGAAATCTTCATTTTCTCCTTTTACCGAAGGTTTCTCTGTGAATTTCTCTTCAGATTGGAACATTTCTTCCTTTTTGACCTGGGTTTCTTGGAACAGACTCTCACAGTCTTTGTTCACTTCAGTTGAGCCTGTGATTAAATTAAGACAAATTATATCGTATTAAATCAAAACAAATTTCTTTAAATATTAGATTCAACTTAATCCATTTACTTCAAAAAGCACTAACCAACTTATAGTGGAACTGTTAGAATAATAATGAAATGTGATTCATCTTAAATTAAATTCATTCATTCATCTTCATGTCGGCTTTCTTCCCTTTCGGAGTCTCCACAGCGGAATGAACCGCCAACTCTTCTGGAATATGTTTTACGCAGCGGATGCCCTTCCAGCTGCAACCCATCACTGGGAAACATCCACACACTCAAACACTATGGACATCGCTGGGAATTAAATTAAATTCTAATGTTTAAAATTGTCATTGCATTTCAATTTATAAACATATTCCTTACAAATAATGTAGTACAATATTAAAAGTAGACTCTACATATTGAATCTTTGATCAAATAATATTAGGGTGGCATTCATTTTGAAGTTATAAAATTTTATAAATTATGATCATGTTCTAATCTCTTTTAAAGTAATATTAAACTAAATGTGTGAACGATGAGACGAGTTCATCTGAGTCACTCCTCACTTTTTCTCTCTTTAGATTCTCTCAGAATGAAAAGAAACACTCGCCTATTAGTTCTTCTGTTGTTTCTTCTTTTATTCTGCAGAGTTCTTCTATCAGCTCCATCTTTGTCTCTCCAGGAGTTTCTTCTTCCTTTTTGATCTGGAACAGGTTCTCACAGTCTTTCTTCACTTTAGTTGAGACTAGGATTAAAAACAACAAATAAGAGAATAAACCCTGAACCGATGTCTAAACACAACAAAATCAGTTTCTTTGATCATTAAAACTACTTTCTCTTTGGATTCTCGATCAGAGTTTAAACACAAAGACAAACACTGACCTGTTAGTTCTTCTACTTCTTCTTCTTTTATTCCGCAGGGTTCTTCTTTCAGCTCCATCTTTACTCGAGTATTACTGCAGTCTGTGATTAGTTTCTGCTGCTGGAGTTCTTCTGTTTCTTTCTTCTTCAGCTGAAGAGAAAGATCTTCGCATTCTTTTTCCTCCTCTTCTTCTTTTTGGTAAACTGAAGTTTCTCTGCTGCCTCCTGCTGAACGAATAAACAAATAAACGAAAAAAAAAGAATCTGAAACGCAGTGAGAGCAACAGTTTTACTTTGATAAACGATTAGAATCAGGTTGAATGTGTTTGATTAGATTAGTCATAAAGGTGACTTAAAGAAGAGATAATATTGATGGTGAGTTTGTTGGTTAACATTCCCTCGGTCCCTTACATGAACACGAATAAGAAACTGTGAGCATGAGTGCGTAACATTCCCTCGGTCCCTAACATGAACACGAATAAGAAACTGAGAGCGCGAGTACGTAACATTCCCTCGGTCCCTAACATGAACACGAATAAGAAACTGTGAGCATGAGTGCGTAACATTCCCTCGGCCCCTAACATAAACACGAATAAGAAACTGTGAGCATGAGTGCGTAACATTCCCTCGGTTCCTAACATGAACACGAATAAGAAACTGTGAGCACGAGTGCGTAACATTCCCTCGGTCCCTAACATGAACACAAATAAGAAACTTTGAGCACGAGTGCGTAACATTCCCTCGGTCCCTAACATGAACACGAATAAGAAACTGTGAGCATGAGTGCGTAACATTCCCTCGGCCCCTAACATAAACACGAATAAGAAACTGTGAGCATGAGTGCGTAACATTCCCTCGGCCCCTAACATAAACACGAATAAGAAACTGTGAGCATGAGTGCGTAACATTCCCTCGGCCCCTAACATGAACACGAATAAGAAACTGTGAGCACGAGTGCGTAACATTTCCTCGGTCCCTAACATGAACACAAATAAGAAACTTTGAGCATGAGTGCGTAACATTCCCTCGGTCCCTAACATGAACGCGAATAAGAAACTGTGAGCATGAGTGCGTAACATTCCCTCGGTCCCTAACATGAACGCGAATAAGAAACTTTGAGCATGAGTGCGTAACATTCCCTCGGCCCCTAACATGAACACGAATAAGAAACTGTGAGCACGAGTGCGTAACATTTCCTCGGTCCCTAACATGAACACAAATAAGAAACTTTGAGCATGAGTGCGTAACATTCGCTTGGTCCCTAACATGAACGCGAATAAGAAACTGTGAGCGCGAGGCCGTAACATTCCCTCGGTCCCTAACATGAACGCGAATAAGAAACTGTGAGCATGAGTGTGTAACATTCCCTCGGTCCCTAACATGAAAGCGAATAAGAAACTGTGAGCATCAGTGTGTAACATTCCCTCGGTCCCTAACATGAACACGAATAAGAAACTGTGAGCATAAGTGCGTAACATTCCCTCGGTCCCTAACATGAAAGCGAATAAGAAACTGTGAGCATGAGTGCGTAACATTCCCTCGGTCCCTAACATGAAAGCGAATAAGAAACTGTGAGCGCAAGGCCGTAACATTCCCTCGGTCCCTAACATGAACGCGAATAAGAAACTGTGAGCATGAGTGTGTAACATTCCCTCGGTCCCTAACATGAAAGCGAATAAGAAACTGTGAGCATCAGTGTGTAACATTCCCTCGGTCCCTAACATGAACACGAATAAGAAACTGTGAGCATAAGTGCGTAACATTCCCTCGGTCCCTAACATGAAAGCGAATAAGAAACTGTGAGCATGAGTGCGTAACATTCCCTCGGTCCCTAACATGAAAGCGAATAAGAAACTGTGAGCATGAGTGCGTAACATTCCCTCGGTCCCTAACATGAAAGCGAATAAGAAACTGTGAGCATGAGTGCATAACATTCCCTCGGTCCCTAACATGAAAGCGAATAAGAAACTGTGAGCATGAATCGTAACATTCCCTCGGTCCCTAACATGAACGCGAATAAGAAACTGTGAGCGCGAATGCGTAACATTCCCTCGGTCCCTAACATGAAAGCGAATAAGAAACTGTGAGCATGAATCGTAACATTCCCTCGGTCCCTAACATGAACGCGAATAAGAAACTGTGAGCATGAGTGTGTAACATTCCCTCGGTCCCTAACAAGAACACGAAAAAGAAACTGAGAGGATGAGTGCGTAACATTCCCTCGGTCCCTAACATGAAAGCGAATAAGAAACTGTGAGCATGAATCGTAACATTCCCTCGGTCCCTAACATGAAAGCGAATAAGAAACTGTGAGCATGAGTGCGTAACATTCCCTCGATCCCTAACATAAACACGAATAAGAAACTTTGAGCGCGGGCTGATTGCGTCATTTAAGGTGGACTGGGAAACCCGAAGAAGAAGCTGGATTCAGCCTCGACGAGAACGGTGTGTTTTAAGACTGCTTTGACTGGTTTAGGCTGTGGCTTCCACCGGGTTGAATCGGTGGTGCTGGCATGTGCTCTGCATGACTCGCGAGAGTCAGAGACAGGCGTGTGAAGACGTTTGATCTCGTGAGGTGAAGAGGATAAGAGATGAGAAATGCTCTGGCGAACTGCCCTCCAAACAGGCTTGCAAAGATCATATTGTGTGAAGTGTTTTTGGCTTAAGAAATCTTGTTTTTTCCCGCACAATAAACTGTGTTTTTTTAAATAATAGTTTTATTTATTCACTTTTTTTTTCAGTTTTTCACATATACATATATATATATGTTATGTAGAGACAAACTAGTAGGCAAACGTCACCTTGAATAAAATATAATAACCAATATAACAGTGATTAGCTTTTGATAAAATGTCACTTTATACTATTTAATACAACTCTAAGTGACAAATGTTCGGTGACACAATTCATAATATAATACAAGACCAAGGCGACAATTCAGTTGGTCACCAGGACGATGTCGCTTTATGTTAAAACTGCTACTGAAGTTTGATAAAACATTAAGAGCATTGTGCAGAAATAATTCAACCAGTACAATAGTGTTTAGTTTTCTACACTTATCAAGTTCAGATTCAAAAATACATCTTGGTTTGTGTAACATTTGTTTAATTGAATTATTTTTAAAATAGTTTATCAGAAAAAAATAATAGAATGGTATTTTTGCTATCTTTTTTTAATCTACTAAAGCCGCTGCTGTAATAAATATGATTTCCTGCTAATATAAAGCGGCTCCACCAGCAACAAAACTCTATCTGGGATACTTGATCTACCGAGTTGAGCCACACACAGCACCCCTGCGCCGCTCTTCATCTGCTCTCACGTCTCTCATCCTCTGGAGAGCTGCTGTCTCCTCTCCTCCTCAACTGAGCAGATGATGTTCAGCAGAGACGCTTCTACACTCAATTACTGTAAAGAATTATCTTTAAAGAAACACGACTAAACTAAATAAAGTAGCATGTCTAGCTTAAGAGGAGAATCTCTCTGAACGGAAGGAAAGAAAAGAAACACTCACCGAGACTCAGAGAGAGTAGAATCATTAATAGAAGAGAAGCTCGATTCGGGCTCTAAACTTCTTCTTTTTCTCTTTAAGAACAATTCTATCGTGGACCTCTTCTGAGGAGCTCTTGTTGTTGTTGATGGTGTTTTTCTTCTTCTTCTTCTACTTCTTCTGTTGTTTTTTGGTGGTTTGAAGCACTACCGCCACCTACCGAGCTGTAGTTTGATCTTTGTCTCGTTGAAGGAAATGACCTTAAATGTATTGTTATGTATCGATTGATTTATATTTTATTTACTTTTCAGTATATTTATATGATATGCTATGATTGTTTTATATGCTTTGTTATTTGCTAATAAAGATTCTACCATATCATGCTTTATTTTCAGTTTATATATATTTCAGTGTATATGCTGAACATTTCATTAATATATGTTCTATTGTTTCATTTTCACAATATTTATCACACATTCCTGTTAGATGACTACCTTTTATGAGCTGTGTATAATTTAATGTAGTCCTGTTCTTAATCTTGTTATTATGGTTTCCTCTTTTCTATTGCTTCTTGTTTTTCAATCTTTTGTTGTATTTTATATAAATGTCTCCCTGTCTCTCTTTCATCCCACGGTTTCTGCCTTTTTTGTTTTTGCGTTCATTATATGTTTGACCTCTGCTTTGCTCATTGTTATTTCTAATGTTATTTCTTCTTGTTTTCTTTTCATCTGTCACCTCGATTCCTGCAATCCCTGCATGCGCATCTCTCCACACAAATACAACTGTATTGTTCTCTTGTCTCATTTCTTCTAGGTTTTCTACAATTCCATTGATTATATCTTGCTCTACTTCTGATTTCCCTGTGTTTATGTTCTCCAGTGCTGCTAAACTGTTCGAGCAAATAAAGGTTTCTTTTGTTTTATTGCCTTTGGTCTATTGAGTATTGGTCTATAGTTCTGCTGTATATATTGTTATGTGGTCAGTTATTCTTTCTTTAATTTTGATATTCTTTTCTACGATCACATCGTCAGAGCAGTTGGGTCTTTTGAACTCACAGAACGCGTTTTGCTCTCAGAAATAGAATCACTTTGGTTCAGTCAGCAAGCTGTCAATCAATCACTTCCCACTGTCATAGACCCAAAGAGAGGCTTAAGCTTCAGGAAGTCGTCATGGTTTAGTGTTTTATACACTGAAATCAAGCTCAACTCTTCAAGCTCAGCTTTAGCTGTTTGAGCAAAGAGATTAATTACCCCTCAGTCTCCAGCAGATGGAATATTAACAGAACATGGTAAAATGAGAACTACTTTAAACAGCTGAACAGAAACACTTTAAATTCATTCATTCATTCATCTTCATGTCGGCTTTCTTCCCTTTTGGGGTCTCCACAGCGGAATGAACCGCCAACTCTCTGGCATATGTTTTATGCAGCGGATGCCCTTCCAGTCGCAACCCATCGCTGGGAAACATCCACACACTCATTCAGACTTTAACACTATGGACAATCGTTTTTACTCAATTCTCTTATTCCGCATGTCTTTGTTCTTGTGGGGGAAACCGGAGCACCCGGAGTAAACCCACGCGATCACGAGGAGAACTCCACACAGAGATACCAACTGACCCAGCCGAGCCTAGAACCAGCGACCTTCTTGCTGTGAGACGACCGTGCTACCCACTGCACCACCGTGACGCTGTCTTTAAATATCAATTTTAAAAACTTGATATTTATCAAGTTATTTTCAGAAATTCTAGATGCTGCTCAGGTTCCCTTGCTGTCTTAGAGAAACCTCCCCTGGACTACGAGTAGTGAACATGGTGACTGTTTAGAAAGAAATAGAACAGACACCTTGTGTTCACTGCACACTTTACATAAACATAATTGTGGTTGGTTTATTTTGAATTATTTCACGATTTAAGTTTCTGTCTGGCAACATTTGTGTTGAATGCTAATTATTATTAGAATGAATATAGTTTATAACATTCAGATATTGATTATATTTATCATATTTTTTTAACAGGCTGGATGGACACAAGTTTTTAATCCTGATCAATCCTGTTACTGATCATTCTCATTGATCACAGAGAAGCACGCTTATCCTAAACCCTATAAACCTGCAGCACTCTCTTTAGTTTTTAACACATATTTAAGATTCAAAAAGATTTTAGTTTGTATAAAATATTTTTTCAAAATACCAAGTACAATGGAAGAATGCTCTAGAGGTTATACCGCTATTTTCTTCCCAATATGTAGACAGAGATCCTTTAGTCAATAACAAATATTTGACTTTTTTTTTCTTTGTAGCCTGAACAGGAGACTTCAGGAGAGGAAGAATTGAAGGGGAAAAATAGTGCGACAGGCAGAAAAATATTCACCTGCACTCAGGAAAGAGCCTCTCGTCTAAGAAAGGATTTAAACTTCACATGATGGATCACTCTGGGGAAAAACCACACGCTTGTGATCAGTGTGGGAAGAGTTTCACACAGAAAGGAAACCTTGATACACAAGAAAAGTCCACACAAAAGAAAAATCATACTCTTGTGATCAATGTGGGTTGAGTTTCTTACAGAAAGGAGCCGTTATTAAAAACAAGAGATCCACACGCAAGAAAAAAAAACATTCTCGTGTGATCATTGTGAGAAATGATTCTCACAGAAAGGAACCCTTAATGAACACAAGAGGAGCCACACAGGAGAAAAACCATACTCATGTGATCAGTGTGCATTTTATTTCAGTAACACATTGAAGTATCACCTGGCTGTTACTTTAAAAGTGAAGGCGCATTTGTGCTCTCTTTGTGGGAAGAGTTTTGGAACGCTACAGTAAATAAATTACCATCAGAAAGTTCACAGCGGAGTGAAGACTCATGGGTGCTTATACTGCTACAAAACCTTTTATCACAGCCGTCATCTGATACAACACATGAAGAAGGTTCGTTCCAGATAAGAGTGATCAGAGACTCTGTGATTCAGGATCTCTGAACTCTCAGAGAGTGAGAAAGCTCCAGTGTTAGTTTTCAGTCAGGAAACATGTACAGAACAATCTGACTGGTTTTACTTCAAAACTTTTTTCATTTAAGTGTGTACTAAGTATTATTTTAAGAATATGTTGTCAACTTAATTGCAAACAGCAATCCATAACATATTACTTATTACTAAGACCCGAAGATCATTACATGGGCTTTATGTAATCACGAATTAGTTCTAAATTTGTCATGGCGCTGTAACAGTCATTTCACCAGAAAATTAATAGTCTATAAAGTTAATCGTTATAAAGACCATGAAATCATCTTTGGGTCTTTGTTATATGTAAAATATTATGAATTCCTATCTGCAAGTAAGTTGACAACACATTCTTAAAATAATAGCTTTTCATGAATGAATTTGCGGTCATTTAAAGTACTGTTTAGTTCACATCAGATTGTAAAGATGTTTGTTGTGGATGTTGAAACTGTCACGATGATGTGTCCAGCTGAGTTTATGCATTAACTCATGTATTGTTCATGAGCTATACATGAGTTCATGAGACTCATGAGCTCTTAATGCATTAGGTTGTGTACCCTTACCGTAAAGTGTTTCCGGTATATGTTTGTAAATTGGAACGCAATAATTTGCTTTTTGTTAAATTTTCTTAGCGTTGAATAGCCTCAGATTAGTTGAAACAATAGACAAAGAAAAACGTAACTTCTCTCCTCTGTTTCTCTTCTCAGTTAATGGTGTTCCAGATGTTTTTTTTTTCTTTGTGTCTTGTGCTATTATTTGATTAAGATCAATTTTTCACTCAATGATCACTTTGTTCTAAACTTAATCACGGTTACCTATGTTTTATGCAATTATGCAACCTTCTTATTTAGTTTAATCGTTAAAATTATATTTATTTTTCCAGTTTGTAAGATATTTAACTGCTACAGAATCCTTCTCACACATAGCCTCTCCCTCAGAAGATGCTTCCTCTTTTGCGACTCTATTACTCATTTGGTCATATTTAACTTTTGCATGCATGCACAGAGTTGTTTTTATAGTCTTAATAAAAATGTATAGTCTTAAAAAAAATCTCACACAGCTCTGAATCAGTTTTAAACAAGTTCACAGCTCTTTAAAACATGGAGTTTTTATCTCTGGTTTTATCGTCGTTCTCTGATTTCTCAAAGAGCGCGTCTCTCACAGACAGAGCCTCACACCGCTCGTCTCTCTCTCTTCACAAGTGTGTCTCAGAGAATGGCTCCGCGCTCCTCTCTCACTGGGTCTCTCTCCATCGCATATATCAACATGCTGATCTGTACCTCTTTATCTTCTTTGCTCAGTTTTGTGGCGATTCTGTATCGTGAGAATCTCTGTCTCCACGACGCCATTCTGTTGGACGATCAAAGTTGAAGCTCTCCGGCGGGTTAAACTTCGACATTACTCCTTCGTGTTTACTTCTGACACCATGTATTCCTCAACACGTCTTTATTAAACGAAACAAAATTAACCTGTTGCATCAGGTTTAGCGCAATATGTTGAGTTCTGCCCAGCTAGCATTTTTTGGTTCAATTAAAATGTTTATTCATAACCCTCTAGACTCATTTTGAGCTGTCAGTGAAAGTTTAAATGACATTCAACTGTAGACCAAAAATAACTTAGACATCATTTAGACCTCTAACAAACAGCTGCATATACAAGTTTAAAGGTCATAAAATCTGTTTAGGCTACACCATAATCAAAGTAACATTACAATTTTAAGTTGACATGGCTATCATAATTAGCTAACGTAACATATTCAAAGAAATGCAATTCAGTTTAGTTTAATAACAATGGAATTTAACGCACACTTGTGTCTATGCAAATATACATAAAAGTAGTAGCAATTATGAACAATAAGACATTCAAACACATACATGCAGTTAAAAAAGAAATAAAAAAAAGACCCTTTATTATATGCAAGATGGCGCGGTGAGGTCGGCTGCCGTCCGACTGCTCCGACCAACCTATCTTACTTTTGTTATTTCTCGTGCTCTTAGACCGTTATACCGGTTTCTTTTTGCAAGCTGGCCATCATTACATATGATAGAGCCACTCTTGTTTCCATTGGTGCACAATGCACTCATCTTTCGCCGTTTTTTACCCCAGACCCATGTTGGCCGAGTGACATCCTGAGGAACAACAAAGGACGCGACCCGTACCGGCGTCCACGAGGGAAGGAAACGAGCCGGCCGTCAGGAACAGGCTGAGAGCGCGCGCTCACCGCGCTCCCTTACCTAGCATACTGTTAGCCAACGTCCAGTCTCTGGAAAACAAGCTCGACGACCTCAGGGCAAGGGTCAGCTTCCAGAGGGACATTCGGGGACTGCAACCTTCTCTGCTTCACCGAGACATGGCTTAACCCAGCGGTACCGGAACCATGCCATCCAACCGGCCGAGTCTTTCTCGGTACACCGCATGGACAGAAACTATGGAGTCGGGAAAGTCAAGGGGAGGTGGAGTGTGTCTGATGGTGAACAACCACTGGTGCGACAGCGCGAGCATTGTTCCTCTCGCACGCTCCTGCACACCGACATCTAGAACTTCTGACCATCAAATGTCGGCCCTTTCTATCTCCCTCGGGAATTCAGCCCGGTCATAATTAGTGCCGTTT
This sequence comes from Danionella dracula, assembly GCA_900490495.1. Classification (NCBI taxonomy): domain Eukaryota; kingdom Metazoa; phylum Chordata; class Actinopteri; order Cypriniformes; family Danionidae; genus Danionella; species Danionella dracula. The sequence goes on along the minus strand of UELW01000005.1, from coordinate 621,004 downwards.
ATATTCCACCTCAAGCGGACACGGACACTGCTATATGGGACTTGCACGAGTCACTAAATTCACAACAAACACAGAACCGGGACGCCGCATTCATTGTGCTGGGGGATTTTAACAGTGCCAAACTCAAGCGCGCACTGCCGAACTTCCACCAGCCCGACCAGGGGCGAACGGATACTGGATCACTGTTACACTCCATTCAAGGAAGGCTACAAAGCACAATCACGTCCAGCGTTTGGAAAATCAGACCATGCCGCCATCTTCCTCATGCCGGCATATAAACAAAGGCTAAAGCAGGAAGCCCCGGCACAGAGGGAGATCTCACGCTGGACGGACCAATCAGAAGCCGCTCTGCAGGACGCACTTGATGACGCAGACTGGGACATGTTCAGGCGCAGCTCTGATGATGTCAGCACGTATACGGAAGCGGTTGTGGGATTTATCGGGAAACTAACGGATGATACAGTTGGAAAAACAGTCATCAAGACGTTTCCCAACCAGAAGCCGTGGGTGGATAAAACTATCCGCGATGCTCTGAGATCCCGCTCCGCCGCCTACAATGCGGGGCTCGCCACCGAGAATATGGATGACTATAAGGCTGCGTCTTACGGCGTGCGCAGAGCGGTGAAGGAGGCGAAGCGGCGCTACGCCAAAAAACTCGAGTCGCAACTCCAACATGGCGGCTCGAGGAGCCTTTGGCATGGACTAAGAACAATGACAGACTATAAAGCACCATCCTCCAGAATGGGGAATGCGGACGCTTCTCTGGCAAACGAGTTAAATACCTTCTATGCTCGCTTCGAGGCTGCAGCTAATCACGCTAGTGGTGCTAGCAGCATGCCACGCCGAGAGAGCCGGAGAGGTTAACACATTCACCATCTCAGAGCATGAAGTGAGGAGGGCATTCAGGAGAGTGAATACCAGGAAGGCAGCAGGACCGGATGGCATCACAGGTCGAGTTCTGAAAGTCTGCGCTGACCAGCTGGCACCGGTGTTCACAGAGATATTCAATCTCTCCCTGGAACAATCTACAGTCCCATCATGCTTCAAGCAGTCGACCATTGTTCCTGTTCCAAAGAAACCGCAGCCCGCGAGCCTCAACGACTACCGCCCCGGAAGCCCTGACATCAGTGGTGATGAAGTGCTTTGAAAGACTTGTCAGAGATTTCATCACTACAACACTGCCAGACACACTAGATCCACTCCAGTTTGCTTACAGACAAAACCGGTCTACGGAGGATGCCATTTCACACCTCCTCCACACAACAACGAGCCGCTTGGACTGCAGAAAAGGGAATTATGCAAGAATGCTGTTTGTTGACTACAGTTCGGCATTCAATACCATAATTCCCTCTACACTCACATTGAAGTTGGAGGTCCTGGGTCTCAGCCCACTCCTGTGTCAGTGGATCTCCAACTTCCTAACAGACAGACCACAAGCAGTAAGGATGGGGAAACACACCTCATCCTCCATCACTCTCAGCACTGGAGCCCCCCAGGGCTGTGTTCTGAGCCCCCTGCTGTACTCGCTGTACACATATGACTGTGTGGCCACTTTTGACTCCACCACCATAATCAAGTTTGCTGACGACACTGTCGTGGTGGGCCTGATCTCCAACAACGATGAGACGGCCCTACCTACAGGAGATCATAAACCTGGAGAGATGGTGCCAGGAGAATAATCTCCTCCTGAACGTCAGCAAGACTAAGGAGCTAATAGTGGACTTCAGTACTAAGCGGGGAGCGAACGTACGGCCCTGCTTCCATCAACGGGACTCCAGTGGAGAGAGTGGACAGCTTCCGGTACCTCGGCATACACATCACGCAGGACTTGTCTTGGTCCTGCCATGCCAACTCCCTGGTGAAGAAGGCCCGGCAGCGTCTATACCACCTGAGACGCTTAAGGGACTTTAAACTACCCTCTCAGGTGCTAAAGACTTTTTACAACAGCATCATTGAGAGCGTCTTGACGGGCAGCATCACTTCCTGGTTCGGGAACAGCACCATGCAGGACCGGCGAGCCCTACAGAGGGTGGTACATTCAGCTGAGCGTACCATCCACACCGAGCTCCCAGACCTGCAAGACATCTATAACAAGCGGTGCAGAGCCAGAGCCAGGAAGATTGTGAAGGACTCCAGCCATCCTGACATTGGACTCTTCTCACTGTTGCGTTCAGGAAAGCGTTTCCGCTCCTTGAAGGCAAACACAGAGAGAATGAGGAGGAGCTTCTTCCCGCATGCCATTCGGACTCTAAACGGGGACACACCGGGCACATAAAGACAGACTTTCTAACTTTCACTCATCACTAACCTCTCACTCCACACATTCACCTCACACTCCGCACAGTTTGCACAATCGTGGACTTGAAACAGCGCAAGTCACTTTAAAACATCCACACTGCACTTTAGTGACCTTCTGTCACACACAAATCACTTGCCATTCTTGCACGTCACATCTCTATTCCATTTGTACTTATTTCATTTTGTACTTTATTTCATTTTCATTTGTATTATATTGTATTCCATTGTACTTTATTTCATCTGTATTATATTGTATTTAGTACTTATTTAAATCATATCTACTTTGTTTTCTTATAATTTATGTTTTATTTTTATTTTTTTATCTATTTCCTAATGGTTACAGGTTGGACAGTCGTACAATAAATTTCACTGCACGTCGTACTCTGTATGTATATGTATGTGACAAATAAATCTGAATCTGAATCTGAAAATGCTGCAATTTTAACCACTGTACAGCTGCTCTCTGTGCTGCATGAAGAGGTTTCTGACTGCTTTCATGAGATCAGCTTCCACTGGGACAACACACAAACAGGTGGAGGACAACAATGACGCGTCACAAACCAAAACTACGTGACTCAGGGACGCTTAAACAGCTTTATAGTCAACACACTAATGATTCATTAAAAATAACAAAGGTGCAATACGACTCTTAAAGAGCTCAGCGGGAGAAGATTGGCCCCTCCCTTCTTTCCCTCCCTCCTGCAGAATGGCAGCCACGTTCTGTCAGACTGCTGCAGGCCAGCAGAGGGCTACAGCGGTAGCTTATCACCACCAGAGGGAGACTGTTAGGGGAATAAATACTGCTCTGATAAGCGTCTTTGAGTGTCTAGACAAACGCTATAGAAATCGAAAGCATTATTATTATTATTGTTAAATAAAATGAAAGTAAGCAAACATTAAAGCATTGATGACATTCTTAAAAAAATTGCTTTTTTTCATTCAAGAATTTACTAAATCCAGCTAAAGAGATATTCATTTTCACAGATAAAGACGCCGAGCTACACCAACTGTTCAATTACTCAAGGCTGCAGCAGGATAGATTGTTATATAACGAAGTAGTAGGAACTTTGTATGTGAGATTATTATAACACACAAGCGATTCCAGACAGAAAAGACACGTCTGACATTATGGATCCAGCATACAGATAAGACTGGAAATACTTGTGATATCAGAACAGATGATTCTCTATGTCAGTGGTTCCCAACCTCTTTCCCTGGAAAATGAAATGAATGTATAGCGCAGGAGCAGAGTGAGCTTATTCACACATGTCTTTTCCAGGATAAGAGAGGCTCCTAAGGGCCCGTGAACAGCAGGTTGGGAACCACTGCTCTACGTAGCTGTTCCAGGCACATCCTTCTGAGAAGAAGCTGAGGAGAAACCCTAGGACTCGATGGAGAGTCTGGCCTGCTTTGCGTTGTTGCTCTTTTTAAATAAACAAACTTTGGTTTTTCAGTTCAGACCCTTTTAGGTGCGAATGAATGAATGAATGAATCTTATTCCACACTTCAGAAACGTTACCATTTTCTCTAGAGTCAATGTTCTGATGCGTTCTTAAGGAAATGGTTTTTGAGATGTGCAGTTGTAGTTTTGTGCAAATTAATTATCAGTAAAAATAAAAAAAGAAAAATTGATGCATGCCAATGTATTAAACCTCTTTCTGTTTAATGAAATTCATGAGCAGAAAGGTGTTATCACTATTTTGTACAATAATGACAAATGCATGTTTGTATTAAACAATAAAAAGCCCTTTTACAGTCTCACATTGTGAAATGGAGCCATCTTTCACTCACATTTTGTAATGAATAAAAACACAACTTTAAAAAAGACTATTATAATCAAACTAAAATTAATTTACAAAGACCATAACTAGACTAACACATTTCGATTGTTACAATTATTTCTTTCAACAAGACCAAGACTGAAACTATGTGGCTGCCAAAAACAACTCTGCTCATGAGATTTAAGATCGAACGAAGGATCAAAACTATTTCTACAATATGAACATCTGTATGGTTTCTATCCAGTGTGAATCCTCTCGTGGCGTTTAAGAGCGGAGGAATGAGCAAAATTCTTTTTACAGATTGAACATAAGAACGGTTTCTCCCCAGTGTGAATCCTCTCATGAGATTGTAAATGACATTTATTGGTAAATCTCTTTTTACAGACTGAACATCTGTACGGTTTCTCTCCAGTGTGAATCCTCTCATGAGATTTAAGATAAGATGAATGAGCAAAACTCTTCATACAGATTGAACATCTGTATGGTTTCTCTCCAGTGTGAATCCTCTCATGAGATTTAAGACCAGATGATTGAGCAAAACTCTTCTTACAGATTGAACATCTGTATGGTTTCTCTCCGGTGTGAACCCACTCATGGGATTTAAGAGAGATTAATTGAGTAAAACTCTTTTCACAGATTGAACAAGTGAACGGTTTCTCTCCAGTGTGAATCCTCTCATGGCGTTTAAGAGAGGATGATTGTGTAAAACTCTTCTTACATGTTGAACATGTGTATGGTTTCACTCCGGTGTGAATCCTCTCATGAGATTTAAGACAAGATGAATGAGCAAAACTCTTCTTACAGATTGAACATTTGTAAGGTTTCTCTCCAGTGTGCGTACTCTCATGATATTTAAGATGGATGATTGAGCAAAACTCTTCTTACAGATTGAACATCTGTTTTGTTTTTCTCCAGTGTGAATCCTCACATGTTTTGTATGACTGCTTTTTTTAGTGAAACTCTCTCTGTGTTCAGAGCAGAAGGAAACGTCTTCTCTTTCATGTTTTTCCGCTGGTTTCTGTATGAATTTCTCTTCAGATTGGAAAATTTCTTCTTCCTTTTTGACCTGTTTCTCGAAGTCTTTGTTCATTTCAGTTGAGCCTGTGACTAAAATAAAGACAAAAAAATTTATTACATCAAAATAAATCTCTTAAACCTTCAATTCAACTCAATCCATTTACGTCAAAAAAAGCCCTTCTGCTTTTAGTGTAACTTCCTGTTGCACAACTTTTAATGGCTAGAACCTGTCTGAAAGCGAAAGGTGATGGGTTCTTTTTTCCTAGGAGACACTGACTCAGGTAAGAATCAACATAAATTCACTTCTTATGTTTAAAGCTTCTTAACTTATGGGATTTTGTTTGAGTTCTGCATTTCAGAAGAGGGCAGCATGAAAACGCTAGTAATGTGATTCAAAGTAGACTTAAATGAGGTTTTCCTGGAGAGAATTCTAAATTGTAAGAGAGGAGCGGGGAGCCATTCTCTGAGACACACTTGTGAAGAGAGAGAGACGAGCGGTGTGAGGCTCTGTCTGTGAGAGACGCGCTCTTTGAGAAATCAGAGAACGACGGTAAAACCAGAGATAAAAACTCCATGTTTTAAAGAGCTGTGAACTTGTTTAGAACTGATTCAGAGCTGCATGAAAAGTCACTTATATTCAGTTAAACATTTCAAAACATTTCCGTGCTAGCACATAAAGACCTGAATCCCTGAAGGAGACGGTACATCGCTCTCCCTCTCTGGGGTGAAGGCAGGTTGTGCTGTGGAAGAGATGGCCGAGTTGCTTACCCGGGGTGCCTCTGCCCCTCGCACCCTAAATCTCCAGGCTGCACAAGATTTAGGCGCGGAGGACCCCCGGTTATGCCACGTCCGTGGCCCAAACACTGCCTTGTCAGATTATCTTTAAATTGTGTTATCCGTGTCCTTTATGGAGATTTTTTCTAAAAAGAACACTTCAACAGCATTATCTTTCCCCAATTATCATGTTTGAAGATTTGATCAGAACAAAGTCCTTTAATTCTATCTTGGTGTTCACTGTGCAGACATGTGCTCTAAGGTTTCAGGTAAAAATACATACATCGAATGCATGTGTTCACAAAAAGAGAAATGCAAAATAATACTGTTTGTAAAAAAACAACAGCGTGGAACTAATCTTAAATCAAAAGAGCTGACCTCATCAAATAACAGCACGAGCAACTTACAATCTGAGTTACTCCTCAGTTTTTCTCTCAGAATTAAAAGAAACACTCACCTGTTAGTTTTTCTGTTTCTTCTTCTTTTAATCTGTAGAGTTTTACGATCAGCTCCATCTTTGTCTCTCCAGGATTTTCTTCTTCCTTTTTGATCTGGAACAGGTTCTCACAGTCTTTCTTCACTTCAGTTGAGACTAGAATTCAAAACAACAAATTAGAGAATAAGCGATGAACTAATGTCTAAACGAAACAAAAATCAGTGTATTTGCTCATTAAAACTGTTGTGTATTCCGTTAACTTCATCTCCCAGAATACACCCCGTGTTGTGTTACCGGTGTCGCATCCGATCGGGTGTCCCTCCGGAATTTCCGTTCCCTTTACGCAACAACAACAGAGATCGTGCGGAGTTGCTAAGCTACTGTACGTACTTTTAGTTTGTGAATCGCTTAGAATCCGCCAAAATCACAGCTGTGTGTACGGAGAGAAAGAATGTTCAAAAAGGTTCACACTGTTGATAAAAATCTATATTAAAATATGAAGTCGGCATTTCTTTTATTTACTTGTATTTTAAATTTTCATTTGTTTAAATGTTGATTTTAAAATAATCAAAAGGTGTTTTAGAGCAGGTTTGTAAGTATTGGTTTACTTTGTAATATATGGCATGTTTTATGTGAGCCTTTCTTATTTTATCAAACTTATCGCACAAGTTAAGTGTTTGTTTCAGCTTTTAGGGTTTAGCATTGATACCACTCAAACATTATTAGCATTATTATTATTATTGTGTGCATGGAATTGTGCATTTGTGGAGGAACATATTTTTATTGTCCTTTTTTTAATGTTTTCTTAGTCCGATTTTAATGTTTATCTATTAAACTCTAAACTAACACAAGATAAAATGTTAAGTAATGCAAACGTTTAAGACAAACACAACTGTGAAAACGAATAACAATAACTAATTAAAGCTGCAAGCAGCGATGGAAGGGGTCTCGCACGATGCGTCCGCCGGAGCGAAGGCACCGCCTCCCGGCCTTTTTTGAGTTTTTTCACTCGTCGTCGTCGAGAGCTCGAAACGAGGTGAAAAGGCACTTTACCTAGTATCCAACGTTACAAATCTTTAAACGTGAAGACGATCCTTATTGTTACACAAACAACACGTATAAAAACAAGAGTCAGTGTCATAAGATTAGCATAACATTAGCATATCAATCTGTTCAGAATATCAAGATTTTCATGCTTCAATTTTTTCACATACGTTGGATGAAGTATGTGGGAGATACAGCCACAAAAATACACAGGCAGTAGGTGGCGCTATAAGTGTATCGTCACTTAAGCATAGCAACTTGGTCAGAAGGGTAGGCTCTTAACTCCATAATTTTTTCATATTGTTTGGATAAAGTATGCGAGTGCTACAGTATCAAATCCATTTAGCCATACACATTTAAAAAAGGTCAAGTTCGTTAAAGTGCCACAGCTAGACCGTGTGACAAACTTCTAAGTTTTTGATAACTTTTGGTCCCACATGTCTTAAGAGTCACCAGACCAAAATCAGCTCGATGTGGATATTTTCCTGGGAGGAGTTCGCTAAATTCCGCGTTAAGCTTTTTTTCGCGTTCAAGGGGGCGCTGCAGAGCTGTCGTCCAAGATACGATTTCAGTGACAGTGTTCATTTATTATACTTATTGAACATGACCTTCGAACAAATTTTGGTGGGCTTTCTAACATGTTCAATGGGTCAAAACAGCTAAAACGAAGATTTTGGTCACATTTAAGGGGGCAATAAGGAGGCGCTGTAGAGCCAACTTTCGGAGCGCAGTCACAGTGATGCATATGCTTTTGTTGAGCCTGTTAAGGCTAATCATACCAGGCTGTTTTTGTTGATAGTGGATTATCTTAAACACAGATACAGACCAAAATATGTAAAAAAAATGCCACAATTTTGAAGGGTGAATTTTCCTGTGGCGCCACCTCAAGACCATTTGACGTACTTCTTAGCTTTTGATAACTTTTTTCCCTAATGTGTTATGAGTAACCACATTAATTTTCAGCTTGATCGGACATTTCGTCTAGGAGGAGTTTGTCAGTTTAAAATGAGCAAAAACGCACACTTTTTGAGGTTTTTGCAAAATATCGGTCTTCCCATCAATTTTGGAAAAAGGGTTTATATTATTAAACGTTGCAGCTTGGTCATTTACATATGTGTACCAAATTTCATTCGCCTACGATAACCTGGTTGCACAACAGCTACAAAACCGCTTCAGGTGGCGCTATAGAGCGCCACCCAAAGGCCGTTTGATGAACTGCTGCGTTTTTGAAAACTTTTCATCCCAAATGCCTTACGACTAACTACACCAGTTTTCAGCTGGATCGGACATTTCGCCTAGGAGGAGTTCGTCAAAGTATGAAGTCTGTGTTTTTTACATAAAACCTAAAATATCCGGTTTTCCGTCCAGTTTCAAAACTCGACCCAATTTACTTTTTTGTAGGTCTTAAGGTCCTACACGCATGCGACAAGTTTTAAGTGTGTATGCACTACACTGCCTGAAATAGAAGTGTAAAACTATGAAAAACAGGCTTTCAATGCTCGCCACTAGGTGGCGCTATGACGGATTATGTTTTTTGTTGTACGCCTGTTCTCGGGCTTGGAATACGATGAGAATTTTGGACCAGTTTGAGGCTGATCGGAAATTCTATGCCCGAAATATAACAATTTCCTGTTTCGAGTCAAAAATTGGACTTTGGTCCGCCGCCACGACCACATACTTTATGATAGTCAAAAAATTTTCTCAATATCACATGCCGTATCCCTTATGATGATACTCAAGAAGTTTGAAGATGTTTGGATAAAATCTGTGGGAGGAGTTTGTCAAAAAGTAGAACAAGTAAAAACGCCCGTTTTTAGAGGTTTTTGCAAAATAACTGACTTCTTGTCGATTTTGGAAATAGGCTTTCAATTAGTAAAAGTTACACCTTGGTACTTTACACATGTGTACCAAATTTTGTCCGCTTACGACAAACTAGTTGCTCAAAAGCTGCAAAAACGCGTTAGAAGGCGCTATAGAGCCATTTTTTAGAAATCAGTTTTGGGACCAAAATTAAGACATTTTTCACCGGGTCTGATGCGTATTCAAAAATCTGAGACTGAGAAAAGTGCCCGCAATGATTCCCGGAATAATAATAAAAAATGAAAATAAAAAAAAAACCTCGAGGAAAAACAATAGGGTTCTTGGACCTTTGGTGCTCGACCCCTAACAAGTTTATTTTAAGGACTTTATCGCAGCTCAACGTCGATATTTGAATGAACCGAAAGGAAATGTGTCCTGTTTGGCTCTCCGTCGCTCCAGCTGAGCTTCTCTGCACATGCGCAGTAACTGGGGAACGTTCATTCCAATTGGGCGCAAGTTCAGACGCTACACCGGAAGTGCTTCGGTAACGTGGTTGTTGTTGAATGTGAATTGATAAAAACGAGTCACGGAACATCTGTCTTGGTGTATTATTATTGGAAAGCACGGTTCATAACGGATACACGAATAAAAAACTACTTTCTCTTTGGATTCTCGATCAGAGTTTAAAAACGAAGAGAAACACTGACCTGTTAGTTCTTCTGTTTCTTCTTCTTTTATTCTGCAGAGTTCTTCTATCAGCTCCATCTTTGTCTCTCCAGGAGTTTCTTCTTCCTTTTTGATCTGGAACAGGTTCTCACAGTCTTTCTTCACTTCAGTTGAAACTAGAATTAAAAACAACAAATAAGAGAATAAACTATGAACCGATGTCTAGAACACAACAAAAATCAGTTTATTTGCTCATTAAAACTACTTTCTCTTTGGATTCTCGATCAGAGTTTAAAAACAAAGAGAAACACTGACCTGTTAGTTCATCTGATTCTTCTTCTTTTATTCCGCAGGGTTCTTCTTTCAGCTCCATCTTTACTCGAGTATTACTGCAGTCTGTGATTAGTTTCTGCTGCTGGAGTTCTTCTGTTTGTTTCTTCTTGAAGAGAAAGATCTTGAATATCTTGGTCCTCGTGGTTCCGTTTCTTTTTCTTCTTCTGGGTTTTTCAGCAGCAGAAACAAACTAAAGGCTCTCTGCTGCCTCCTGCTGGATGGACGTATGTAAGCGACTGAATCGCAGGATCAGAACACACAGCGAGAGAGCAGCTGCAGGGTTTCTCTGGTAAAGGTAGAATCAAAAGAGGTTCAAGATTTAGAATCAGATATCAACCGGTTATCAGTTGAGAGGATCTTGTTTAGACTCTGGAGAAACCCTGCTGCTGCTCTCTGTTCGGTTCCTGTGTTTGATTCATATCCATACCACCGTCCAGCAGGAGGCAGCAGAGCAGCTTTAGTGTTACGAACACTGTTGAGCGTTGTTCCTACTTGTTTCTTTTTTAATGACAAAGAAAAAAAGTCGACATATTCTGACAGTTTGTTAGTAGATGAGGTTAGAGAGGAGGAAAGTTGAATAAACTTGAAACTTGAGGAAATTATCCAGCGCAGAACAGTTGACCCCTGACCTAGTTTCTGTTAGGTCTAAACTTTACAATCTGAAAATAAAAAAAAGAAGAAAAAAGTTTGAAAACACATCTGTTTTCAGATGTTCAATATTCAGATCATGAAATTAAAATGAATGCATTAAAATTCTAAAGATGTTTTAATGGAATTTAATATTCAGGTTTATGAAATTACAATTATCAATCATTCAAAACAAAACAATTCCATTTATGACTGTTTAGGCCATTTAAGGACCGCGAGATGATCATTTGTGGCCCCCGCCTTACATTTACATTTACATTTATGCATTTGGCAGACGCTTTTGTTCAAAGCGACTTACATTAGAGGAGAGACAATATGAGATCTGTTTCACCGTCAAAATCTATCTCAGCTTCTCATAAAAGACATTTTATCAACTGATCAATAACCAAAGCAGCGAGGAAGTAGAGGAAGAAGATAAAGACAGAGGAGGAAAAAAGAAAGTAGTTTTTTTAATGTAAATTAATATGAAGTCTAATGTTAGTGCGACCCGTGAGTTTGACGTGAATGGCCCTTTACAGTGTTCTGTGCAGAGCTGAAAGAAACTACCAATCACGGCAGATTATAGGGTTTTCAGGGCGGGACAAGACATGAGTGAAAGTTACAGCAGCGTCGCCATTGGTGGGTTCTTCTGTGCCTGGCTGGCTGCCTCGTTTCTATTGGACGAACGCGGCCATACACTAAAAGCCATACACTAAAATACACTCCCAGCCATACACTTAAAGACAACCAGGATGCGATGCTTATTCCATTTATTGGATGAGACAGAAGCCAAACACTGAACTCTGAAAAAAAAAAAACCCAAAGTGATCCTTATGCAGCTGGATAAAGGAAAAGTAAGGAACTCAGTCACATAGCGATAGCTGTTCTTCTGGGATAGCAGCCCCCGTTAACCCTGGGCCATTTTAAAGCTGGACTATTGAAGCGTTCTGCGTCCGTCAGCTAAACGCTCGATTGAAACTTCAATCCAACAGTGACAAGAAGTGCAATTCTATATTTTACACAGCCCCAAACGTGTCTTCTTCATCGCATGCAGTGAAGAGAAAGGTGGTGATGAGCACTGAGAATTTCAAGAGAAGTGGGAAATGCATTATTAAATAAATGCATAATCTTTCATTAGTATTATTATTATTTTATTTATCTATTACGGATTTCTTAATAATTCTGAAATGGTTTATATATTTGTTCACCTTATGTTGTGTTCAAAAATATATATGCTTTTATTGTGGAAAACATGATGCGGCCCGGCCTCACCCAGATTCTCCCTCTAGCGCCCCCTGGGATCATTTAGGTTAAGACCACTGGTTTAGGCAGATCTCTAGCTCCATTCATATTCTTCCTTCAGTTCTACCTTTAACATATTCAGCTTATTGAAGCTACTGCTTCTTCTTCTTTGATTGTTAAAGCGGCTCTATCTCGCATTCTGTTTTTATCTTAAACTGAAGAAAAATTTGTTCTGAGCAAAGCTTTCTCCTCTTCTTCTTCTGTTTCTTCTTCTGCTTTTAACGGAACAAGATAAACTAATAACAGACTCACTACTGCCCTCTGCTGGAGAAGAGTTTATACTACTGAGTTTAAGAGAAAAAAAAATATGTTTTCATAAGATAAGAAAATGTTTTGTGAGATCAGCGTGAGCTTCAAACGTTAAGAGGAAAAAGCTCTCTGATATCTGCTTTAATCTTTAACTTTTCTTTTAGAGATCCTCAAATTACGAGTTTTTTGGGTTCATTCTGTTTTCATTCTGAAATGAAAGTTGAAAAAATAAAATTTAGCTCAATATTCTTGTTTTTTTAGGTATGTGGTATAAGTTAAATGGTTTGACCCAGTTCACCCCACACGGTCTGTAGAATGGTATGCCCCGAATGTTGTATATATATATATATATATAGCAATTTAAAATCACACCAGAGGATTCACACTGAAGAGAAACCATACTCATGTGCTGACTGTGGAAGGAGTTTTACACAAGCAGGTTCTTTAAAATTTCATCAAATTCATGTTTAGGGCGGGCGATGTGGCCCGTAAATAATATCACAATACTTTATAACATCAAACTTTCACGAGGAATGAAACTTCTTTATTGTGCATGAGTTAATGTTTCATGAAAATATTTTAACACTCTCAAGAACATACAATTGTTCATAATAAGAGTCATAACTTTGAAACATTGCACCTTAAAATATAGAGCAGAACATGGTACAAACAAAATAATAGCAATTACATATTTTACGTCTCTGTGTGATTAGCATTTTAGCAAAAACAACTAACAATATTGCTTTAGTGATACTAGAGGAACCTCACCAGACAGAAACAGAGTCTTAACCAGAAGTCACTTTGTCTGAATTATCAGATGATTATTCAAAGCCAGAAATCTGCGTACGCTGATAATTTTTAGTCGTATAATTAAGAATAAACATTAACTGTATTTTTGTATAAAAAAGAGAGACTGAAATGTTGAAAACTGTTCAATTTGATCAATATTTTGAAGTAGTGTTTGCTATAAAATATTTAGTTTTTATTAATTCATGAAGTTAACTACTAACTTATGAAATATTTTCATTCTGAGGTTTCTCTTCTTAAACTAATAGAATAATAAGGAAGGTGTGTGTATGAAGAAACTGGTTTATCGAGAAAGCAGCTCTTTGTTTGGTAACTTTTATTTTTATATCCATCACTCAGAAATCTAGAGTAGAGATCAAATCATTGTGTTCAGCTGTTTTTTATTTTCTTATATAAATGTTGAGAGAACGTTGTAGCTGTGTGGATCTGTGCTATAAATAAATTGTTAAACTAAAACAATGTTCTTCTTAAGTGTGCATTATTGGTGAAAAGATACATATTCTACTTTTAAATTCTTAACTGAATTTTGTCTTTTATGTTCTCCTGAATAAATGGTTTTGAAAATATAATGTGTGTGTGATATTTTAAACTTTAATAATAATTGAGTACACCATGAATAAAGCTTGCAGTTTGTTTGCTTCTATGTTTCAATCATGTTCATGCATAAAACAATTGCATATATGTCCAGAAAAGGTGCCATAATCTTTTATATCAAGAACAGTAATGTGTCTGTGAAGATTAATCTTCTCATAATTCCTCTTCAATAGTCATCAAAACATTTTATTAGCTTGTTTTCGGATCTTTTATTATTTAATCAGATCTTTCTCTTCAGCTGAAGAAGAAAGAAACAGAAGAACTCCAGCAGCAGAAACTAATCACAGACTGCAGTAATACTCGAGTAAAGATGGAGCTGAAAGAAGAACCCTGCGGAATAAAAGAAGAAGAAACAGAAGAACTAACAGGTCAGTGTTTCTCTTTGTGTTTAAACTCGGATCGAGAATCCAAAGAGAAAGTAGTTTTGATGACTAAATAAACTGATTTATTTTGTTGAGTTTAAGGCATAATTGTTACCGAACAGGTTTTTCTGAGGTGGTACTTGGTAAAAAAAAAACACTATTCTAGAAAATATCCTGGGAATATATTCATCCATTCATCTTCATGTCAGCTTTCTTCCCTTTCGGGGTCTCCACAGCGGAATGAACCACCAACTCTTCTGGAATATGTTTTATGCGGCGGATGCCCTTCCAGCTGCAACCCATCGCTGGGAAACATCCACACACACTCAATTCTCACTCAAACACAACGAACAATCGTTTTTACCCAATTCTCTTATTCCGCATGTCTTTGTTCTTGTGGGGGAAACCGGAGCACCCGGAGTAAACCCACACGACTTTGTTTATAGTTTAATTATAGAATCAGCTTTATTGCCAAGTGTGTGAGTTTCTTTGGAGCAGTTAGTGCAAACAACATAAGTACACTAGAATAAATAAAGTGGAACACAACAAGAAGTGAGTGCTACAGAGTAAGAGTTAGTTTACAGACGTCTGCTTTAGAGGCGGAGCTAAACCAGACGATGATGGAGGAGCAGAGAATAGACTCGATGGCTGCGGAGTAAAACTGGGTTAGCAGTGTCTGTGGAAGATCGAACTTCTTCAGCTGGCGCAGGAAGTACAGTCTCTGCTGGGCTTTCTTCACGATGGAGTCGATGTGTGTGCTCCACTTCAGGTCCAGAGAGATGATGGTGCCCAGGAACCTGAAGGACTCCACTGGTGTCACAGTGCTGTTCATGATGGTAAGGGGAGGGTGCGCGGGGGGCTTCTCCTGAAGTCCACTACCATCTCCACTGGTTTGAGGGTGTTGAGCTCAAGGTTCTTTAGACTGCACCAGAGAGCCAGCTGCTCCACTTCCTGTCTGTACGCATACTCCTCACCGTCCTGGATGAGAACAATGATGGTGTTGTCGTCTGCAAACCTGAGGATCTTTACAGAGGAGTCGTGCGAGGGGCAGTCATTGGTGTAGTAGACAGAAAAGAGAAGTGGAGAGAGAACACACCCCTGGGGGGCGCCAGTGCTGGTGGTTCGGGTGGATGATGTGAATTCCCCCATCCTCACAAGATGCTGTCTGTCTGTCAGGAAGCTTGTGATCCACTCACAGGTGGAGACAGGGACGGAGAGCTGGAGAGTTTGTTTCGAAGCAGTGATGGGATGATGGTATTAAATGCTGAGCTGAAGTCCACAAACAGGATCTTCACACAAGTCCCTGGTTTGTCCAGATGTTGCAGGATGTAGTGCAGCCCCATGTTAACTGCGTCCTCCACAGACCTGTTAGATCGGTAGGCAAACTGCGCGGGGTCCAGCAGGGGGTCCAGTGATGTTCTTCAGGTGGCCCAACACCAGTCTTTCAAAGGACTCCATGACCGCAGATGACAGAGCCACGAATTTAAAATAAGTGCCTTTTCATGCAGCTCTGAATCAGTTTTAAACAAGTTCACAGATCTTTAAAACATGGAGTTTTTATCTCTGGTTTTACCGTCGTTCTCTGATTTCTCAAAGAGCGCGTCTCTCACAGACAGAGCCTCACACCGCTCGTCTCTCTCTCTTCACAAGTGTGTCTCAGAGAACGGCTCCGCGCTCGTCTCTCACCGGGTCTCTCTCCATCATGAATTCTCTCCAGGAAAACTGCTACTTCGATTCACATTACCAGCAACCAGCATTTTCATTCAGGCCTCTCCAGCGAGAAAATTTTTTGAAAAGAATTCCCTAAGTTAATCAGTTCAACACATTAGAAGTCTTTAAAGAAACTAAATTAATTTAATTAATATATTAATTAGAAATTTTAAGTTGAAATCTTACCTGAATATTGAGTTTGTGGGTCAGTGTCTCCTAGGAGAAATGTTCTCGTCACCCTCCTCCATCAGACAGGTCCTGGTCTCTTTATGCTTTGAATCTGATACATCTTACATTTAGCATCTTCATCACATGGAATTATGAAATGACACTTCCAAGTAAAGTTTTTTTTAATTAAATTGATTGAGCTGGGTTGACATTTTGAAAAAGATTTATTTTGGTTTAACCCAATATATTTTGTCTTTTCATTTAATCACAGGTTTAATTGCCGTAAACAAAGACTGAGAATCTGTTCCAAAAAAAACAGGTCAAAAAGGAAGAAATTCCCAAATCTGAAGAGAAATTCACAGAGAAACCAGCAGCAAAAAGAGAAAATGAAGATTGTTTCTCCTGCTCTGAATCTGGAAGGAGTTTCAGTAAAACTTTTATCTTTATGTTTACTATGTTTGGTTGATTTCGGGTCCCTGTGTTCGCTGGACAGTATTTATTTTATTTTTTCCAGTTTTTTCCACTCAAAAACGTCCTCTACGCTATAGATAAAAAAAAATTAATAAACAGTATTTATTAATACTAAAAGGTTTTTTTTTGTTCAACAAATATACAGACCAACAAAGAAATCATATCTGTGTGATGATTGTTGGAGGTGTTTAACTCAGTTACTCAGCTCAAGAACCACACAAATGTGAGAAGACTTTCACTCATTCATCCGGAGATTCACAGAACTGACATATCGGGAGTTATTTTCCTGTAATTAAACCTTCTGTGACTCTAGAGTGACCAAAAAACTACTTTTTCATGTCTAGAGGAAAAAGTGAAACAGTTCTTTAGTTGCGAGACGGTTCGATCTCATGTTGCTTGTTGTTTTGTTGTCGAGAGTCACGTTATTTCCTTCCACACATCTTTAGAAGAAAATAAATGTCGTATTTACAGCTCAAGATAACCAAAGCACTTCTACTCTAAACGTCTTTCTCAGGATTTTACCGATGGCGAGTCCATGTCTGGTGTGTACTCACAGCTCGATGCTTTTGTGTGTTCACAGGTGTTTCATTGAAGTCTATTTATTGTGAAAATGCTGATTCGAATATTAATTGCAGTGAGAATTAATGTTTGTTGAGTATAGGATTATATATTTAAGAACTCTGCTTTTACAACATCAATCTTTTATATTCTAATCACTTTTACCACTGTTTTATTCTTTGTGTCTGTGACTATCTAGTTTGCTCAGGAATTTCTTCACACTTAAGGATCGTTGTTTGTAGATTCTTCATGAATATTTGTGCCTGGCTCCTCTTGGAGGTGCTTCCTAACGTCTGCAGCGTTCAACATTAAAGCTTGTGATACTCAGAAATCTCTTGATCTTCACTTGAGTTTACTAGAGATTCATTCGTTTGTTTTCACCTTAAAATTACTTTGAAATGGACGTCTGGAATTATGGGTAATTTTCTAAATAGTTGTGCTTTAATGGGTTCGGCAGAAGTGTTTATATTGTTTTACTATGTGTTTTCTTTAGTTTTGGACTTTTTTTTAACAACTCACCGTTAACAGAAAAGGCATCACTCTGGTAATTACAAATCTTCAATAATTTGGTCAGTGTTAAACTTTTAATGAGAATCGTAAAGCCCTATGCTAGATCATTTATCACAAACAACTTTACTTGACTGTAAAGGGATTGAGAAGTAATGGCTCAACATGAACACAAATCTTGAGGAAACCTGCGGTCTTCTCATTAAATCTGTATTCTTCTCTTTATAGCGGATTTTGTCTTATTTTTATTTTTGGCGAAATGTTAAAAAATATATACATTAATGAAATAAATTTCACTCCAAATGTTTCATTGAAGTTCATTGCATAATGGTATTTTTAAATATAATGTGCTCCTGTCCAGCAGATGGCAGTAAAACTCTTTACAAGTGTGTTTGTTTCAATAACATCAGAAGAAGATAGAGCTCGACAAAGCGTTCATATTTCCCCTCAAGCTAAAGATTAGAGCTTCATCAGAAGAAGATCTTCTCATTCTGGAGGAGAGATGGAGATTAAAGAAGAACCCTTCAGAATAAAAGAAGAGGACACAGAAGAAGAGATCGGTTTGTTTCTCTTTTCTGTACAACTCAGTCTCGCGGAAGTTGGTGATATAGTCACGACATTTTATCTTTTTATTCGCGCTTAGAGCTTCAAACTACACTGATTTTCGTGGCGTAAAAAAATACAGGAATTGGAATCTTATTGTATTTCAGTAGGAATTGTCGTGCTACCTGCGTGTATTTAGTTCTACCCCGGTGGCCACAGAAGCCGTGTTTGTTGTTGTTGTTGTTGTTGTTGTTGTATGCTTTTCCTGACCTAATAACTCGTGATCTAAACGCATTTAACAGACAAATTGTAATTTTGTTCACAAAAATTTCTGTTCACAGACAGATTTGACAGGAGACTGTTTCTTTAGCGTTCCTTTATTATGTGCTTTCTTGACGCACTACCTACGTCATCAACAGCATAGAAAATGCTGGATGTTACAAATAAGATATCTTTTTTTATTCCGAGTAACGTAAAAAGCAAGCTAGATTGCTGTTTCTCCTCGCGTAGAGACGCGGTTCACTTGAGCACAACTCAGCTGATCAACCAACCATAGCAGGAAACTTTATTCGTTTTTTTAAAGTTTATTTAAAACAGATTAAAACTATGTAGTGACTGTGAGAATCTGAGTAATTTCTCTTTCGATTTCTCTTTTTAGACTCGTTACAAGTGAGTGAAACCACAGATGACTATTTTGAGGAAACAGTCGTCTGTAAGGAAGAAGAAACATCTCAGACTGAAGAGAGAGAAACACAGCTGGAACAGAAACGAGCTGGAAGGACAGGAGCCAAAAAATCTCATCTTTGCTCTGAGTGTGGAAAGAGTTTTTTCCGTTTTGCAAAATTTGAAAGTACACGAGAGAATCCACACTGGAGAGAAACCGTACTCCTGTGGAGAGTGTGAACGGACGTTGTACATTCAAGCAGTTTAATTAAACACCAGAGGACCCACACTGGAGAGAAACCATATTCATGTGACATCTGTGGAAAGAGTTTTTTCACAATCATGCACTCTAAAAAGGCACAAGAAGCTTCATGCTTGGTTATTTTTGTAGAAACAGCACATTCCCAGAACACTCAACCGAGATGTTCGCTGAAAAACGACTCTGGGAATGTGTTTGAAGTGGACCTATGTAGCAGTGTCTGCTCGTTCTCTTTCTCTTCTGCAGCAAACAGAGACTTACTCACAACCTGAAGATTGTGGCGAGGGACTTGTGCCTCCGTTTCCTAATCAGGGAACGTGGTTACACAGGGGTAGAAGTTCTCCTTCAGTCAGCCACTTCAGTGTTCGTCTGTTAAGCTGTCTAACTTGTCAAAACCATCTCTGATGTGTTAAATTTCACATGTTCCAGAAGCATCCAATTGTTCTCTTTCACTCTTTACCTTTAAGTTACTCTGAAGCAAAATTGGTTTAAGCAAGGTGTGAGCGAACGTGTTTGATTAACACTCCGAAGCACATGCGATTTATTGATGTGAAATATCTATTTTAACCATTTAATACAATTGTCAAAAAGCAAGCACAAGCTATAGCAGACAACTACAAAACTGCAATAATGAGTTTAAAAATAACTAAATAAAGAGGAAACCGACTCTGAAGGCTTGCCTGGTGATCGATGCTCTTCTCCGACATCCTCGAGGTCTTGCTCTCAATCTTAAAAACAGAAGTCCACGGAGCATTGTCACCAGTAAATGCTGTCCTGGAGCCTGGTTTGGACTGGGACCTAAATAATTGTGACCATGGCGGTCCATCGTGATTCGAAGATGTGCGGTGGCACTTACGACGATTACCGAGGCTCAGATTAACTGTCATTCATTTAGTAAATTTTCTTTCATTTTATAGAGTGTTGGTGCGTTAACAAAACATATTGTAGCTCATTGTTTCACATCAACAATGAAGTGTACTTTCTGATTGACATTACGCTTTCAAACTATACATTTTCTAATGATCTGTTATTAAATTAAAAGACAAGGGTGTAAACTTCTTTAAATTGTACTAATTATCCCTGCACAAATTAATGCAAACATTGGTCATTATTTTTTGCATTTATTTCAATTAAGTCATTGTGAAAATAAAGTTATTTCTCCTTTTATGTAAAGTAAGACATGTAAACATTTTATGTGATTAGATTTTTGGCATTAGCCCTGCTTTCGGGTGCTCTCTCAATAACTGTGAGAACTTTCAAGAGTTTTAATATTAGATCATGAATGTGAGACTGTGTTTATATGAACTCAGAGCTACCTTCACGTCTTCATCTCGGATCGTCGAGTGTTTATCTGTCGAATTAGCAGTCACATTATTAAAAAGAGTCGCCTAAAATTGTTAAAGGCATCAATCTTGTTTAAATTCTGAATGTCTACTTTAAAACTATTAACAAACATACCGTAACATCTTTCTTCAAGCCAGATATTAGTGATATATTAACTATATATATGGCTCCACATTTAATAACCTCAACACAAGTTTATGAACCTGTGCAGGAAAATTGCAGACATACTTAAAGAATTTTCATGTTTTGACGGCAAACTCCACTATTTTGCCTGTTAATTACACAAATTACACCAGATATGACATTAACACAGAACAGCATGTTCTCAGAGACGAGTAAACTCAATTTAACGAAAGGCCGGTGCAAACGAGAGATTTATAAACTTGGTCAGAGGCTGGCGGGAGGGGCCTTTGATTTCACTGGACTAGTTTGGTGTTTGTTAAGAAAATCGACCAAAGAGCCACGATTCATGTGTCAAACGCTGTCATCACAGCCGATAATGTGTTTCTATTATTATTATTACCAGCCCAAAAATGTGCGTTGGCCCACCGGGCATTGCCCAGTACACCCGATGGCAAGTTCATACCTGCCTGGAGCAGGAAAAAGTCTTTCTGAAAGTCATGATGAACTTTTTTTACGGTGAGGATAGCCTAAGCAACCATAGCTTCAGATTTGGAAACGTGTTTGAGTCACTAAATAATGAAAGCACAACACTCGAGGACAACATTGATCTGTCAATTGTTCACGTAGATTATATTTGAGCACGGTGGGCACACCCCTGAAAAATAGAAAGGTTCTGACCCCGGAGAACTTATCAAGGAGGTTATTGAGAAGGAGAAACCCTGTTTTAGCTTGGGCCCACCCGGGATTTAAGAAGACACCAGTGGAGGCACGCTGGAGAGAAACCATGTTCGTGTGCAGACTAGAAAGAGTTTTAGGCACAATTAAGATCACACAGGACTCATGCTTTTTAAAGAAATGTCTAAGGATACTAACAAACATTCCCAGAATACTGAACAGACTTAAAGACATTAAAAAAGATTTATTAACTCAAATGTAATGTGATATAATCTGAGATGATTCTGTATTTGTTTGTTTTTCTGCTCTTTCTTTTTATTCATTTTGAGAAAATAAATTAGTAGATGATAAACAACTTTTCGGTTTCTAAGTTTGCTTTCAGAGTGTGATTGTTTCTGGAAGTTCAGACTCCAGTGATGGACAAAGAAGGCACCTCTTCACAATGTAATAAAAGCCCTCACGCTATATTTATGAAGTAGGTTTCTGAAGACTCAAGGTCATTGGCAGAGGAGGTCTTCCAGGTCCTGCTGGATTACAGCAACAAGCTTGACTCTCTCACTGTATTTGAGGTCATTCCCATCAGCTCTTCGTCTGATAAAAGATCTGCAGCAGACTCTTCAGACTAGATCGCTCAAGATCGCTTCAGATTTGGAACACACTTTTCCTGGCTCATCTTTTCCTTCAACAAATTTAGTGGTCAACAACAAGCAGAAGAGTTTTCCTAAAAACAATCCATCATTTCATTATAAGATAATATTTCACTCATAATAGGTACAGAGTGAATTGGTCATTTTTAACCAACTGTAAAAATATTGCTATACTAAAGCAACAACTGATTTTATAATATCTTAGAGAATAATTTCCTGATTTGAAAATAAAACTGCTCACAAAACAAGATGTAAATGAACATTATATCTATATATCATATTTGATTTTGCTGTATAGTTGATAAAACATTATATGAAACTTTTGGTACATAACAAAACTATTCAAACTAATTAGGCATTTATTTCTCTCTCTCTCTGACTCTGTAACAGTTTGATTCTTTTGTAATAATGCAGTTCTGTTTCTCCATTGTTTTTTGTTGTGCATCTCCATGAGCAATGACAAGCACTAAATATTGCAATTAAAACAATGCTTCATTTTCTTTCTTTATCAGAGAGTTTTCCCCACAGCAGCAATACTGCTTGTGTACATTAATGCTATTAACAGCAGCCATCTGGTCGACAGAATCTTCACGTCTGAGGCAACTAACCCCTGATCCTGCTGGAGCTTCCAGAACCCTTGCAGAGCGTGTAGAGGAGCTAATGAGAGGAAACCAGGAGAGCGAGGTGCAGGGGATGTACAGGACCCGCAGATCAGGTGTGACTGGGGCCCGAAAGAAGAGAGTGATCCAAAGCTTCAGTGAAGCTGCGGAGAGAAATCTGTGTTTTATCAGAAGAACTTTTCCTTTGCATTTGATCTGAAATGTTATCACTTTATTTGGTTTCCCCATTAACTAAAAAAAATCTGTAGCTCTAGGGGAATTTACATGATTTTTGTTCACAAGATCAGCAGTTATTTGTTCATTGTTAACACAATTTTTAAGCTAAACTAACATCTTAGATCAACATGCTGCAGTAACGCTAAGGCACATGCATGATTCCCTTCATAGTTAATTTCAGCTACACGTGGACTGCAGTGTCATGTGGAGTCCCTCAAGGTTCAATCCTTGCTCCTTTACTATTTAACCTGTACATGCTTCCACTGGACCAAATTATGAGAAGGAACCAGATATCATACCATAGTTCTGCTGATGATACACACATTTATCTAGCTATCTCCCCGAACGACTACAACCCCATAAACTCTCTCTGCCGATGTCTTGATAAGATTAAAAATTGGATGGAAAACAACTTTCTTCAGTTAAACAAGGACAAAACTGAAGTCATTGCATTCGGAAGCAGAAGCGAGGTTGTTAACACGTATCTCACTGCTGAGGGCCTAACAACTACAAATCAGGTCAGGAATCTCGAGGTGATTCTGGACTCTGATCTTAGTCTAAATAGCCACGTAAAAGCAACGAAGAAATCAGCTTCTTACCATCTTAGAAACATTGCAAGAATCAGATGCTTTGTTTCCAGACTAGATTTAGAGAAGCTGGTTCATGCGTTCATCTCCAGCAGCTGGACTCCTGGAACGCTCTTCTCAGCGCTCGTCCCAAAAACATCATTAAACATCTCCAGCTCGCTCAGAACGCAGCGGCTCGAATTCTAACAAAAAATGTAAACAGAATTCTCTCACGTTGTGCAACATAAGTCACATTAAAAGTTTGCTTTAATACTACACAATTTTTATAAGTGTGAGATATGTTACAAAAGGATACTCAAGTGTAGGAACCAGGGCTAAATTTGGGGAATGTTGATCCCTACATATTATAATAATGATTTAGCTTGGTTTAGATTCACTACCTTAAACCCTTCCTGATCCCCGTTCAGCAAGAATCAAAGTATAGCCCAAGTAGTTATGTCAAACATTTTATATCAAAATATTGACTTTAAAATAAGCTAGGTAAGAAGATCTTATTTCGATGTCAACAAAGATATGCAAGGTGAGACAACCAGTTTATTCACTAACAGACATAAAACACTGCATAAGCACACATTCACATAACTAGGCTTTAGTTTGTCTAAGAGTAAATTCATCAAGACTTACGTTAGTGGAGTCAGAGGTAAATTGAGGGCCTGTTTGTGGTCCTTGTGTTGAGACGATGCCAGATAAATTCGGATGAAGATCTTCAAAGAGTAGGCCAGGCGCCCGGCCTTGTTGGCATCAGAGCGGGCGTTTGTGAGAATTCTTTGATGAGAATAGGACTCTGAGTCCTAAGATGCTCATAGGTTCATCTTTAAGCTTTGCATTTTGGAGCTGCGCGACCAACTTCTGAGATGAGAGCAGAACATTGAACAGAGCGAGTGAGAGCGATGAAAGACAAAGAGCTAACTCTAAAAGAAGCCTAGTGTTATACGTGGACACAGGAAGCATTTGACAGACCACCATTGACCCCCGTCCAGGTGGTTCTAAGGAATGGCTTTTAACTATAAAATCTCCCTGAGTTATTCAAGGAAGGCTAAAAGTTACATCATACCAAATCATAAAATACCATGAATACATCTGAATTAAGCTTGACCCAGGGAATAGATGAAGACCAAACATAACGGACTTAATATAAAACATAGATGAACAACCATTTATTTTCTTTTATCCATTCAAGTCTCTCGCTAACCTTCTGTAATAATCCTGTTACAACTATTTCAATGGTACACAATTAATTATACTCACAAAGATATATAAATATTTGATTAACTTAGCTTCTTTATGAAGCTTTCTTGCCTTGATTGAGTTCCGCTTCACAGTTCACCTTGAGTTCACAGGATGCTATCTTCTGATTCACTCCGCAGGGTCAAGGGTCATCCCAGGATTCGTCAGACTTCCATGAAATCTCTGGTTTGCGTTTCCAGGGCACAATGTTTAATGGTAAATTCAGCACCGAATTGTTGATTAAATATTCCTTTATTCAGGAGCAGTCTAGTCCACAGTCTTCCCTACACAAGATTTCTACAGAGGTCTTAAACCTAATGTTTTTTGTCTCACAAACTTAGTTGTATTTTTTCTGCTGACGTCAAACAGGTTTTTTGTAAACATAGGAGACAACAAATTTTCATCCTTATATTTTTTCGCGTGAAACAAATTCTTTTCTATATGAAAGTCTTTTCCCTTGTCACTACGGTTTTAGTTTTACGTTACACATTAAAATCTGTATTGTTTTTATGTATTGATGTATTTTTTACCCGTCTACGTTACCACTTTCACAAAAGCTTTGTCTAATACTTTTTCAAGCTAACTTTAACGTAACCACTTTTTCAATAACATTTCACTTTTTTGTTAACAAATGTGTTTTTTAGTGTAACGCATATCATGTGTGAGATGATACACATTGTTACTCCATCCACTACATGAACACAAATATTTTGTTCAGATATCTTCAAATGTTGTACACGTTTACGCTAAAGAAGTTTTTTTTCAACATTTACCCAAAATAGTCTCGTCTCAGCTGAACAAGATTTTTGTTGAAATAACGTTTAGCTTTCTAGCCAATGTTGAAGAGAGTTTAAAAACCTTTTGCTACCAACACTGACAGCGCAATCCTTTTAGATAACATTTTTTCAATAATTTAAATAACTTCAATAAGTTTGATAATTTATGTCAAAATGTTTATGTTTAACACAAAAACATCATGGAGATTTATTACAATCACATGCATCTTTTTTACCCCACTGGAAAAAATGATAAATGATTCACTGTTTATGAATGAAACATTCTTTATTGATTAACAAACAATGTCTTCACCAGTTCAGTGTCTAAATCTTTTACATTTCTGTTTTTTGCCGCTTCAAAACAGGCGAAAACTGCCATCATACAGCCTCGATGCAGCTCCTACATGAACTGAGCGTTAATCTGTCTTTTGAAACTAGGTTTTATCTATTTACGCATTTTCACTCTAGATCGCTAAATAAAATTGTTTACACATGTAATTTAAAATATCTTAACACTTAAGCTATAATTGTACTGTTTCTGGCTATGAATAATCCTCTGATAATTCAGACAAGCTGAACATTAACTGTACATTAATAAATAACACTGAAATGTGAAAAATTGTTCTGTCTGACATAGAAACCTTCACCATAGGAAACTTTTAGATTCTAAAGTTTCTCTTCTTAAACTAATAAAGATGAAGTGTACATAAAGAAACTGGTTTAATGTGAAAGCAACCCTTTGTTTGTTATATAGATTTTTGAGAATGTTGGATGCTGTGTGGATTTGTGCTCTAAATGCTCTACCTTAAAATTCTTAATTGAAAGATTTATTAATTTATTTTTTTTCTTTGATTATTCATGAATAAAACAAGAGAAGCCACGTTCTTGTGGTAACTGTGAGAAGAGATTTTGATCTGCAAATTAATTAAGAACACACAGGACGGTTCACACAGGAGAAACAAAAGGTAAGACAAAAGGACAAGCCAGACAAAGAGAACCCAGTCTGGTGTTTTAATGGTTGCCACAGGTGTGCAAAACGAAAGCAGACAAACCAAATAGAAATATTTACATAAAAACAAACAAACTATACAGTTGCATATAAAAATTTGCAAGCTAGGCTCTCCTAAACGTTAAAAGCAGGTCCTGACACCACTGCTGAGCTTTTAACACGTCAGCACTGGCTCTAAACAAAGCTTTTGTTTAGTAAAAAGTTCATTTACATTTTAGAGTTTTGAACATCTCATCGTGGCCTCCAGACGGTGATCTCCTTCAGAGAGAGAGTGAGGAGCTCCGTCAGCCAGGAGAAGCTTAGAGTAGAGCTGCTGCTCCTCCACATTGAGAGGAACCAGCTGAGATGCCTCAGACATCTAATCCAGATGTCTTCTAAATAACTCCTAATGGAGCTGTTCCAGAGATGTCCTGCTGGGAGGAGGCCCCGGAAAAGACCCAGGACTCGATGCAGAGTCAGGTGTCCCCCGGTAGAGCTGGAGGAAGAGTCCTCGGTGTCCCCCGGTAGAGCTGGAGGAAGAGTCCTCGGTGTCCCCCGGTAGAGCTGGAGGAAGAGTCCTCGGTGTCCCCCGGTAGAGCTGGAGGAAGAGTCCTCGGTGTCCCCCGGTAGAGCTGGAGGAAGAGTCCTCGGTGTCCCCCGGTAGAGCTGGAGGAAGAGTCCTCGGTGTCCCCCGGTAGAGCTGGAGGAAGAGTCCTCGGTGTCCCCCGGTAGAGCTGGAGGAAGAGTCCTCGGTGTCCCCGGTAGAGCTGGAGGAAGAGTCCTCGGTGTCCCCCGGTAGAGCTGGAGGAAGAGTCCTCGGTGTCCCCCGGTAGAGGCTGGAGGAAGAGTCCTCGGTGTCCCCCGGTAGAGCTGGAGGAAGAGTCTCGGTGTCCCCCGGTAGAGCTGGAGGAAGAGTCCTCGGTGTCCCCCGGTAGTAAGCTGGAGGAAGAGTCCTCGGTGTCCCCCGGTAGAGCTGGAGGAAGATTCCTCGGTGTCCCCCGGTAGAGCTGGAGGAAGAGTCCTCGGTGTCCCCCGGTAGAGCTGGAGGACGAGTCCTCGGTGTCCCCGGTAGAGCTGGGAGGAAGAGTCCTCGGTGTCCCCGGTAGAGCTGGAGGAAGAGTCCTCGGTGTCCCCCGGTAGAGCTGGAGGAAGAGTCCTCGGTGTCCCCCGGTAGAGCTGGAGGAAGAGTCCTCGGTGAGGGAGCTCGTCCCAGAGAAGCAAAGATGGATGGAAACTTTTTTTTTTTTTAGCTCTTTTCAAATAAACTAATGTTGGTTTCTCAGTTCATGGTCCGTTTAGGTGCTGATGAAGGAATAAATCTTATTCCACACTTTGGAAACTTAGCATTCTCTCTACACTGAATGTTGTGGTGCTTTCTTAAGAAAATGTGTTATAGTAATGTGCAGTTTCAGTTATGTGCGAATTGAATATCGATAATTATTATGTGTAAAATAGAAAAACGATTAATTCGTAAATGATGAGTTAAACCTCATTATTTTAGATTAATAAATGCTATTGTTTTCATGAGCATCAAGTTGCTACCATGTTATTTTATCCAATTATTAGATCATGCACATATATCATTGTATTTATAATGAAAGGACATTCAACAACCTCACAATGTGAAATGGAGCATTAATTATTGAAATAAATTGAAACTCACAATTTTTAATATATAAACTTAACACATTAAGACAATTTTAAACAGCAGAACATTATTTACAAAGACTATAACTACACTAAAATTAAAAAGTAAATTTTTAATGACCAAAACATGACAAACTAATACATTTTAAATGATTAAATCTAATGATCATTTTTGTCAAAAACCCTAAGACTAAAACTTAGGTAACTGCCAAAAACAACACTGCTCATGAGATGTAAGATCGGATGAAAGTTCAAAACTCATTTTACAGTATGAACATGTGTAGTGTTTCTCTTTAGAGTGAATCTTCTCGTGACGTTTAAGAGACGATGATTTGATGAAACTCTTTTCACAGTGTGAACATTTGTAATGTTTCTCTCCAGTGTGAATCCTCTCATGAGATTTAAAATTAGATAAACCTGTGAAACTCTTTTCACAGACTGAACATGTGTATGGTTTTTCTCCAGTGTGAATCCTCTCGTGATATTTAAGAGTGGATGATTTGGAGAAACTCTTATTACAGTATGAACATCCGTATGGTTTCTCTCCAGTGTGAATCCTCTCGTGAGATTTAAGAGAGGATGATTGAGAAAAACGCTTCATACAGATTGAACAATGGTATGGTTTCTCTGCAGGGTTCCTCTCATGGGACTTAAGATGAGATGTTTTGGAACTCTTTTTAGAGTATGAACTACATGGTTTCTCTCCAGTGTGAATCCTCCCATGGGTTTTAAGATTGCCAAATTGATTGAAACTCTTGTTACATATTGCACAGCTGTATGGTTTCTCTCCAGTGTGAATCCTTTCATGGGTTTTAAGAGAGGACGATTGGGAGAAACTCTTATTACAGACTGAACATGTGTATGGTTTCTCTCCAGTGTGAATTCTCTCGTGGATTTTAAGATTGCACGATTGAGAGAAACTCATATTGCAGATTAAACAAATGTATGCTTTCTCCCTATTTTGTCTCCTTGTGTGTTTTGTAACAGAGATTTTTTTACTGAAACTTTTTCCAGATTCTTCATTCACTGCTGGTTCCTCTGTGAATGTCTCTTCAGATTGGGAAATGTCTTCTTCATTTTTTACATGGATTATTTGGAACAGATTCTCAAAGTCTTCACTAAAGTCTGTTGAGCCTGTGAGTAAATTAAAAGAAAAAAAGAAATTAAATGAATATAAATAATTGTCTTCTAACCTCAACTCAATCTATTTACTTAAAAAAAAGCTAAACAAAGTTTAGTGGAACTGTTAGGATAATAATAAAATGTGATTTCATAATTCCAAGTGATTTAGACACTAAATGTAAGATCTATTAAATTAGAAGGAAATAGAGGACAGGACCTGTCTGATGGAGGAGGGTGACAGAATCAATTTCCTTCGAGACACTGACCCACAAACTCAGTATTCAGGTAAAATGTAACTTAAATTAAGGAGATCTAGCCAAAGAGCGTCACGATAAAAACAAAATTATAACATAGCAGAGCAACTTCAACAAGCACAAAACAAATAAAGTACAATATAGACAATAAAATTCATCAAATTAAGAAGAGAGAAACACAAAGCCAATAGTGCATGATAAAATCAAACTGTATATTATGGAGAGTGAGCTCGGTGCGTGGGAATCGGATTTTAAGTAGCACTCTTGATATTGTCTGTTAAAAGTAGTTTTCTTTTTCTTGGAGGTTGTAGGCTTTTCCTCTGTCTCCACATTGGACCTTTTCTCCTTGACGTAGAAACTTTATAAAGAAATTCGTTTTTTACTCATTTTGCGAGCTCCTGGGTTTCGTTTCAGCGGTAACCTATAATGTGACCGAGAAGAGCGCCTTGACTAGCGTCAAGAGTGTTACAGATGGGTGTAACTAAGAGAATCAGGTAATTTTTCAAAATAAAAGATCGTAAAAATTACGAAACAAATAAAATGTAAGTAATGTAAGCTATTTATTCTTTCTGTGCGGCCCTGTACCAAATGACCAAAGGCCCGGGGGTTGAGGACCTCTGTTCTAGAGGATAGGACCTGCGACTGCAAAAGCCTCATCTCCCTAAAGTTTTGATCAGCTGACCTGAGTGACCTGGAGGAAGCCTATACCTTCAGAAACTCTGAAATAGCTAGACCATTTAATTATTTAAACACAAACAACACACAGCACGGTCGTCTCACAGCAAGAAGGTCGCTGGTTCTAGGCTCGACTGGGTCAGTTGTCATTTATGTGTGGAGTTCTCATGTTCTCCTCGTGATTGCGTGGGTTTTCTCCGGGTGCTCCAGTTTCCCCACAAGAACAAAGACATGCGGAATGAGTGAATTGAGTAAGAACGATTGTCCATAGAGTTAAGTGTGAATGAGTGTGTGTGGATGGCTTGCGGCTAGAAGGGCATCCGCTGCATAAAACATATGCCAGAGGAGTTGGCGGTTCATTCCGCTGTGGAGACCCCGAAAGGGAAGAAAGTCGACATGAAGATGCCAAATAACACAACTTTAAAAGGGACTCTAAAATAGACAGACAGCCAGTGCAGCGATGCTAAATCCGTGGTAATGTGATTTTTTTTGTGCTAGCGAGGAGACCAGCAGCATTCTGGACTAGCTGAAGACCAGCTAAAACTATGTTAGACACACCAATGTACAGCGTGGTGGGAGGTGGTGATGTACCCCACATGCAAGGTGACAAATGAGTGGATTATGGTTTTAAAGTTGCCCTTTGTTAAAAAAAGGTTTAACCTTCGCCAGCTGTCTGAGATTATAAAAATGTCATTTAACCACTGCATTGACTTGTCTGTCCAAAAAACAATTTCTGTTCATCTAATTTGTCACAGAGGGCTTCAATAGTGTTCCAAAAGGACCCATCTTTAATGATGTGGTGTTTGCGTTACTGTTGGTGCTAAAAACAATGACTTTTGATTTTTTTGTGTATTAAAATGTGAAAAATTATGGTCCCTCCAAGCATTTAGATCCTCTAAGTACAGTGAATTAGCATCACTTTGTTTAGATGGCAAATATAGCCAAGTGTCATCTGCATAGCTTTGGAACCTACATTTGGATTTCTAGCCCAATGGAGACAGGCATAAAAAACAAGAAGAGGGCCTAGAATAAAGCCTTGTAGAATACCACATGATCACCACCGTCAGTAGCTAACAAACAATCGTTAAAAACTCTCAGCAGCA
Source organism: Danionella dracula (assembly GCA_900490495.1). Lineage (NCBI taxonomy): Eukaryota > Metazoa > Chordata > Actinopteri > Cypriniformes > Danionidae > Danionella > Danionella dracula. The sequence continues at coordinate 590,031 of UELW01000005.1, read as the reverse complement.
CCGACTCTGTACGGTGACCGGGTTTGAAACCAGACTGGAATGCTTCCAAAATGCTATTTTCCATTAGAAAGGTTTTCAGTTGCTCATGTACCGTTTTCTCCAAAAACTTTGAGAGAAAGATTTTGGCAATTGGAGATTGATCTGTAGCTGGCCAAGATGCTTATTTAGCAGCGGATGCACAGTGGCACGTTTACAAAGAGTAAGAAAGACACCGGTGGAGAGGCTGCCGTTACTAATGCTGAGGACAATAGGACCCAAGGTAGATAGAATCTATTTAAAAACGTGGATGGCATCTGCAGGAGAACCAGAAGGCTTCAAGTGCTCAACAGTATCAGTTAAAATAGACATTGTGATGTAAGGCTGAGTCGATGTCACTTGATTTAAGTCAGACACTGCTTCAGACGTTTCTCATGGCTGTCCTCTTTCATTTAGTCTAAAGTAAAAGTATTACCAGACAGGTGACTGCACTCCTTTTTCACCAACTAAAATCCTCGACGTCATTATAAAGACACAGTTCATGCCAGAGTCCCTCGGACGAAGTGATTGACAGATGGTAATTTCTGTGTAGCTTATATTTATTTATTTTATGTTTTTGTTATTGGTAAAACAAAGACCTAACAGGAAGTTTTCAAATAAAACAAAATTAATTTGTTATGAATCAATTATACAATACAACAATTCGAGTACCCCCAACTCACCTATTAGTTCTTCTGTTTCTTCTTCTTTTATTCTGCAGTAACCTTCTTTCAGCTCCATCTTTGTCTCTCCAGGAGTTTCTTCTTCCTTGTTGATCTGGAACAGGTTCTCACAGTCTTTCTTCACTTCAGCTGAGACTAGAATTAAAAACAGGAAGAGATTCACTCAAACTCTGAGCCTCATCTGCTTTCTGCTGAAACCTATGAGTGACGTCACTCACGTTACGTCCATCTTATCTCCAGTCAGTGATCTGATATCAGATTCTGATTGTTCTTCCATCGCGTCACTGAACCACAAGCTTTTGGTAGAGATCACCGTAACTCTCCTAACAGAGAAGCGCTCTCAATCACAAGAGCAGCTCTCGACCCGATCGCCGCTAAACTAACAATCCAAATAAGATTTGATTCGTCCCAAATTATAATAACATGATAAACTCGCTCAGAATTAGTTCTATTTCTGGAGCGCAGACTGATGGAGGCTCAAACAGCTGATATTACCTGAGCGGAGCTGAAACTAGAGAACACTTCTGCTTTATTTACAGTCTGAGAGCTTTCTTCACTGTTTCATCAACATTTAACCCCCGAGAGAACCCTGCGTTACTTCTTTCAGCTGATAAATAAAATATTTCAGTCGTTTATCTGTTCAGGAAATGTCACATAATCACTGATCCCCTTAACATCAGCTCACACAGCCGCGCTGCTGCAATCTCAATTAAATACGTTATAAATAATGAGCACGAAAGCTTAAAACGTGACGCTTTTCCACCAGAAAAGAAGAAGATACTTCCAGATTTATCTCACAAACGCAAACGAAAAATAGAAAACTTTACTGAATTTTTGTTTTAGTTGTAAGTATAGAAATAGGAATGTAATACGAATGATAAAGAAAGTGTCTCGTATGTGAGATATAGGCCTGCGATTGTGATTGCTGCCCTTATTATGATTAAATAAATATAAAAAAATAACAGTACTATATTTATTTCTTTTTGGAGTGCATTTTGCGCAAAATGGCGGCATTTTTCGTGTTTGTTCCACTCTGTAATACACTAAACAGAACGCACCGAACTCGTAATGTGAGGATGTGTGAGTGAAAAGTTGTAGATGAAAGCAGAGATGAGATATAAAGCCTCCTCCTCCCCGCGAGGACCTCTCTCTGAGCTGCGATCAGAACCTGAGAAGCTGCTGATGTTTCCTCAAACAGGCTCGTGGAGACAATTCTCTTCAGATCACAACTCTGAACACAAACACTCACCTATTTCCACCTCTTTAACTCCAGAAGCTTCTTCTTTAAGCTCCATCTTTACTCGAGTGAGATCAGCTGTGCTGCATGCTACTTCTGGCATTATGTTTTTTTTTTCTTTAACTGAAGAACAAAGAGCTAATCGTTGGCCTCTTCTTTTTCTTCTTCTGCTTTTAACGGAAGAAGATAAACGATATTTAAAAGAGTCGCTACTGCCCTCTGCTGGATAAGAGTTAAAACTAATGAAGCACATTGTTAAGAACACATTGGACATATTTCTGTAATCCATATGCACATGGTCAACTGCATTTTCAAGTTAAAATCAAATGTTCTATTTTATACAATTATTTTTAAATCGCATTACATATTGCATCTTTATTTAGCGTCAAATAAATCACATTAAACAACGTTCAATACAGAACATAAAAACAGGTCAAACACAGCTTCCATACGCGGCATTACTGTTGAAATGTCTGACTGAAGAGCAACGCTTTTAAAGACTGGCTTTAAAGGAAGCGACGGTCGGCTGTTTCACTCGGAGACAGGGAGCTTGTTCCACAGCGCAGGAGCAGAGATGGAGAAGGCTCTCCACCCATCAGGGGTTCAGAGGCCGAGGAGACTCTAGCCAGACGGAGGAGGAGGAACGAAGCGTGCGTGGCCTCCAGAGATAGCTAGATAACTGTTAAAAGCTAGCATTAGACTCAACTGAGAGTAAAAAGCATGCCGTGACATCACTGCTGCGCTGAGCTTGTAACTCGTCATCACTGGCTCTAGCCAAAGCATTTGTTTATTAAAAAGTGAATTTACATTTTGGAGTTTTTAAACTTTCAAAAAGGGTAAAATTAGTTTCCACCGTAGAGTGAGGAGCTCCGTCAGCTTGGAGTAGAGCTGCTGCGCCGTCACATCGAGAGGAGTCAGCTGAGGTGCTCCGATGGCTCCTGGATGAGTCCTTATAGAGCAGTTCCAGGGATGTCCTGCTGGAGGGAGACCAAGGGCTTGAGAGATTAGGTTTCCAGACTGGTCTGGGAAGTGTACTCTGAGAGATGGATGGTTGGAACCTTTAAGCATTGCTTTGCTGTTATTTTCAAACTAACTTTTGGTTTCTCATATGGTGATAAATAAAAGAATCTCATTCCACATTTTAGAAACTTGTACCATTTTTGAACGTTTTGATGTTTTGTTGAGGAACCTACCAGTGAAAACGTTCTTCCACATTCATCACACAAATATGGTTTCTCTCCAGTATGAGTCCTCTCATGAAATCTAAGACTATTTAGATAAATTATACTCTTTTTACAGTGTGAAGAAATGTTTTTCTCCAGTGTGAGTTATCTGATGACATTTACGGTGAGCTAAATGATCGAAACTCTTTTTACAGTGTAGATATTTGTATGGGTTCTCTCCACTGTAAATCCTTTTTTTTTTTGTTAAAAAAAATTTGTTTAAGATCGGATGATTTAGTGAAACTTTTTATACAGTATGAACTTGGTACAAAAACGGATAGCAGTTGGCACTGAAGGCTAATGTGTTGTGTCTTGAAACAGTGCTTAAAGGATTTTTAATAATTCACATAAATGTGTATTTCTGACTCCATAATTGGTTTATGAAGGTTTTATCTTTACCTCTATTCTTGGTCATAACAAAAGAAATTAAAATGTTAATTATTAATGATAACAATTAGTTCCCTATCAGTCGGTCACTACGACTTATGTTGGTGACGACTATGGGAAGTTCCGCTAGGGGCGCTCTACTCATTCCACACTGTTTCAAAATGCCAATCAGCAAACACACTGATGGTCACATGATCACGCCGTCCCGCAAAAACCGGACGCGAACGTGACACTCTTCCTGTTTTTCCTTTGGAGCCATACTCTGACACACAAGCAACTTTGTGAAAGACACCACAAAAGAAAACAGTTGGATTATACCTCGTGTGTGGATTTTGGAGACTTCAGCTCTTTTACTGCCTTCCAACAATAATTCCGACTCCTATTCTTAGTAGAGCACTTGTTTTGCCAGTTGACTGTTTGTAGCGTGTTCCAAACATGGTCGAGCCTGGACAGCCATGGTAGGTCTCCACCTAGGCTCCCTTCGGACCCCACCGCTAAGTCCGTGAGTTCACGGCCCCTATCGGCGAAGTGCGTATGACGCCATTAGTGGAGTTTCAGGAAGCCTGGTGGGAGCTTCCTAATATTTTCCCTTGGTTCGTACGCACTATCCGGCACGGCTATCGACTGCAGTTTGCTGCCAAGCCGCTCAGGTTCAACGCGGTTCTAATGACCTCTGTCTCAGCCACAGAGGCTCCGGTCCTGCGCGAGGAGATCGATTCCCTTCTACACAAAGGTACAATCGAGCCAGTCCCTCCTGCCGACAGAGAAAGAGGGTTTACAGCCCCTACTTTCTAGTTTCCAAGCGCACAGGCGGGTTACGTCCTATCCTCATGCTGTATCGTCTGAAACGCATATATGCATTTCCCCCAGTGAGCCTCCTTGCAACCTTCCTGTGCAAGATCAGGGAGGACGAGGCAGAGGTCCTAGTCGTGACATCTTATTGGCCCAACCGACCTTGGTTCGTAGAACATCATGCCGCGGAGGACCCCCGGCTAATGCTACGTTCTGTGGTTCAAACTCTGTCTCTTGCCAGAGCTCCATCTACTAGGGCCTGTTACGCCGGCAAGTGGGATCGGTTCGTCGACTGGTGTCACTCTCACCAAGTAGACCTGAGAAGCTTCCCCGTTGAACTTGTGCTAACCTTCCTTCAAGAGGGTCTGGATTGAGGACTGTCTCCATCTACCCTGAAGTTGTTCATCTCCGCGATTTCTGCCTACCACTTTCTGGTTGAAGGCAACACATTGGGAAGACACGAGTTAACGGTCAGATTCCTCAGAGGGGCCAGAAAGATTCTACGCTGTCTTTAGTTCCCTGCTGGGACCTTTCCATTGTCCTTAGAGGACTTCGAGGTCCTCCATTTGAGCCGCTTGAATCAGTAGAGCTTAAATTTCTGTCAGTGAAGACAGCGCTCCTGGTCGTGTTAGCCTCGATTAAGAGGGTGGGGGATCTGCAGGCACTCTCTGTCGATGCGGAAGGACCTAGGTTGTAGCATTTTGCAGGGTGTTTCCATAGTCGTCACCGACAAAAGTTATAGTGACTGACTGATGGGGAACGTAATGGTTACATTCGTAACCACCGTTCCCCGAATAGGAAATGGAACTTATGCCCCCAGCCACAAGCGTAAGGTCGTGAGTAAGTCTGGTTGCCTCGAGGGTGAGTACGGCTCCAGCGTTACAACAGGAAGAGTGACACGTTCGCGTCCGGTTTATGTGGGACGACGTGATCATGTGACCATCAGCAGGTTCGCAGATTGGCAATTTGAAAACAGTGTGGAGTGAGTAGAGCACCCCTAGCGGAGCTTCCCATAATCTTGAAGTTATTTCTTTATTGAATCTTAAAAAAAAAATAATTTTAGAAGGAATTGGTCTCTGTTTTTACATTATAATGTACAAGTAGTTTGTGGATATTTATGGAACAAATGAATAAAATCTCAATTATTGTTTAAGTTAATTCCTGAATTGCTCCCTACTCCCTGACCATCACCTGGTGCGTCATTATAAATATATAAATGAAGAACTGATTTGATCTTTTATTTGAGCAGTTTTGGGTTCTTGATGTTTTCCCTTTATTCTATGTTTTGTCAATTCTTCTGGGGAGTTTTATAATGCTTTTGTTTTTAAGAAAAAAACTATTGTTCTTTATTGTTCCTTCTTTATTTTTATGTTTTTACATAACTTCTGATTCCCTTTCTTTCTTCTCTGTGTGTTCTACATTGAACCGAAACATTCTCTGTTGTTTCATCTTCTTTGCCTTCATCACATTAATAAAGTTGAAATAAAACTTATTGAATTCTCTTATTTTCTGTTGCTTTTATTTAATTGTTGTTGGCTGAATGATTTGGGAAATTAATTGAATTTTGAGCCTCATAAAACAAATGCCAGAGAGTTGGCGGTTCATTCCGCTGTGGCGACCCCGAAAGGGAAGAAAGCCGACATGAAGATGAATGAATGAATGAATGAATAATTGAATTTTGATTATTTTTAACCTAAATTTCTAAGGCAATTTAGAATTTGAATATTCTTTCCCAAAGCTTCTTTATATAGCAGAAATCGAGAGAGAGAGAGCAAGGAATGCGAATGATGAGATGAAGACACCAATAAGAGTCAAAGGTTTTGTATACTCATATATATATATATATATATATATATATCAGAATTTTCTCAAAATGAGTTTTGTAGCAGAACCGCACATAAACCCGTGAAGGAGGAGCTTATTTTGGTGTAAGAGAGTGTTTTGGTTATTTTCTTCCTCAGCGGTCTCCTCTCAGTTGCTTGTGTTTTGATGGCAAAATATTTTAGCGATCACCGCAGAAGTTTTATTTCAGATCAAACTGCTCTGTAGCTTGTTTCCTGTGTTACATAGATCACAAAGAGGTATCATATGTTTATAAAAGTGTTTATACCAGAGTTATTGAGCCGGAAAACCAAATCTTTGAATCTAGACTTTTACTGAATTCCAATACTTAACACAGTAACTTTACTATAGATCGTTTTTCTGTTTGCTACTTTTTAAAACTGTTATGAAAAATGTACGTACAAGAATATTTTCTTGTTTTGATCATCTGTTCTTAGCTTTTTCTGTCATATCCAGCTCAGTAAAACAGGCCGAGGTGTTCTTCTTCTCTTGATTATACAGATAATCCAGTATTTAAAAATCTCCACAAACTGAAAACTTTCTTCAAAAACTCATTCTTCTGTTCATATCCCAAAAATGGTTTTATTAGTGATGTTACGAGATGTGTCGAGGCTTCGAAGCGTGTGTCGAGCTTCATTTAGAGGAGGACCCATGTGACTGCTTCAGTTTCCCCCGAGGTCAGGAACCGGATCAGGGTTCGTTCACAATGTGGGTTTTTGAAAGTGTCAGATGATTTTGTATAGCGTTTATGTTATTTGTAGATGATTTAAAGAGATTAAGGAACAAAGACATTACGGAGGGTGAGAAGAGTAGGTTATAAAAATAAACAAAATGAAAAAAAATTCCCCAGTACTGTAAATAATAGCCCAAGAACACTGTAGGATTTTCTCTCAACCCGGTCGCCTTTCTTCGCCAGTGAATGTCCTCAACAGCTCAATAGGATTCAAGTGCACTTGGAAGCCAGAGGAAAAAACCAAACTGTGTTCAGTGTGATTTATTCAAACAAGCTTAACACATGAGCAGTACAGACTGCTTTTATACCCCCAAAGAGAGGAGTGAACAAGAGACACAAGCATGGTCAGAGTTTCAACCCCCACCCAGAGCATTTTACGATAACCATACCATAAATGATGTGCAGGAGCTTCCCAAAAAGAGATAAGGAGAATGTGGAACGTTTCAGCTGCAGAAAGAACCAGTAAATCAGTCACAGAGAGAAAAACCAGAATGCGCTGGACCAGCACACAGCATTCCTTACGAGAGTTCATTTCAAAGATGGAGACAAAGTAATGTACAAAGAAATGAGCGGAGCTTTCATGAGAATTAGTCTCACAATTACAAGTTTATTCCGTCTCCTTTCCTTAGATCCACAAGCATTTTCACTGTCCTCCACCAGATTGAACACGACATCTATAGAAAGAAAACACTGCACAACCTGTCAAATTATGAAATAAGCAACGGGGGAAATTTACGTACGATAATATTTTATTTACACACGTTATCATTTAAGAACAGATTTTTAAATTGATTTTCTTTTCTTTAATTCAAAATCAAAATTCAACAGTAACAAAAAATCACTCACACATGACATGGTTCAGATATTATCATACACTTGGCCAGTAGGTGGTTTCGTGCGCACATGAAGCTTCAAGAAACAAACCCTTTTCTGAACCAATTGTCACGATGCATATCGCCATCTACTGTGGTGGAGTGTGAAGAGCACTATTTACTTTTACTATAACCCAATATCTAATCCACTGGTTCTGATTAATTTGACTATTGCCTTTAGCTTATTACCTACCCTTTTCCATCTTCCAGTATGTTTTTGATATCTAATTTATATATTCATGCTTAATTAAGTTCTTCTTCCATGATCCTCCTTCATCTCATTTGCCTTTCCTTCTATCAGAACATGCTCCACTGTTTCTGCTGCTAGTAGTGTTTACCTATTACATGTAGTGTGCCTTTAAAAATGTGTGATTATGACTTGTTCGCTCCAGTTTCCATTGTATCTAACTTTGCTTTTCTGTCTGTCCCATATTGTCTGCCACATACTATTCATGTTTTCATTGATTACTACTTTTCATTACTTTCTACTAAGTGTTGTTTGTGGATTCCTCATCCTTATTATTTTTTGGTCAGTTGTGGTCCGGTGGATGAGGAGATCGACTTTTTATCTGAAGGTCGCAGGTTCGATCCCCAGATCCACCGAGCTGAAGGTGGAGTGAGTGATGGAACACCTGCTCTCCATCTTCAACAATCACAGCTGTGGAGCCCTCGAGGAGCCCCAGTTCCCCGACTGCTCCCCGGGCCCCGCAGCCATGGCTCCCACTGCTCCCCGGGCCCCGCAGCCATGGCTCCCACTGCTCCGGGTGAGCGCTCACGCTGTGTTTGTTCACTGCAGTTTGTTGACTAAAAAGTGCCTAAAACTAAATATCTCACATCTACTAATGCTCTCATGAGAACTAAGACGGAATAAACTAGTGACGCTCTTTTCCAGTATGAAAATCTTTATGGTTTCTCCCGTGTGTGAATCCACTCATGACATTTAAGACTGTATAATTTAATGAAATCCTTTTTACAGTATGAACATCTGTATGGCTTCTCTCCAGTGTGAATCATTTCATGAGCTTTCAGATTGGATGATTGAGAAAAACGTAATTTACAGTACAAACAACTGTATGGTTTCTCTCCAGTGTGAATCCTCTCATGACTTTTAAGATTGCACATTTGAGTGAAACTCTTCTTACAGTGTGAACATTTAAATGGTTTCTCTCCAGTGTGAACTGTCTCGTGAAATTGAAGACTAGAAAATTGAGTGAAACTCATTTCACACGATGAACATCTGTATGGTTTCTCTCCGGTGTGAATCCTTTCATGGGATTTAAAATAGAATGAGTTGGTGAAGCTCTTTTTACAGTATGAACATCTGTATGGCTTGTCTCTGGTGTGAATCCTCAAGTGTTTTTTAAGAGAGATTTTTTGACTGAAACGCTTTCCAGATTCAGAGGAACAATCTTCATCTTCACTTTTTGTCGCTGGTTTCTCTGTGAATTTCTCTTCAGATTGGGAAATTTCTTCCTTTGTGGCCTGGGTTGTTAGGAACAGATTCTCACAGTCTTTGTTCACTTCAGTTGAGCCTGTGATAAATTAAAAGGCAAAATAAATAATTTACTTGCAAAATATAATTCTAAAATTGTAACTATGACACTAAGACATACACAAGCACACTATCTTCATATATGTCAGGGGTCCCCAATTTTTTTTTACATAAAGGTCAAATGGTACAAGACAAACCAGAAAGAGGGCCGAAGCCAATAACCATCCAGCGCCTACCCCTTTCCTCCACCGAAGTCTAATAACAACCCCCTCAATCATATTAAATTCATATAAGGACTTAAAAAAATAAAACATTTTTTAGTTTCTGCCAGACTTTTACAGAACACTAAATCTCAATTTGTTGTTCAACTCAACTCAATTCATTTACTTCAAAAAGCACTAAACAACTTTTAGCGGAACAGCATTATATATCTCCAGCTATAATTTTAGAGAACATTAATATACAATGAATACCAAAATAGAATTAAAGGAATTTGTTCTTATAACATTTTCAAATGTTTCAGGTAAGGGTCGGCGATGTGGCCCTTAAATACTGAGGTATAATTGAGTCACAAAGATAAATAATTACGTTTAAGATCTACAAATAAATCTAAAGAGATGCACAAAAATAAATCCGATTCACAAACAAACATACATTTATAAATTAAAACACAATCCACAAATATACTTTTAAGAGTCACAGAAACAAGTTCCTTTCGACTTATTTGTGGATCTGTTTTCTACATTTGTGAACCTCTCGCTGCAGGTTGCACATCCTGACTCAGATCTGCACAAATATATAAGCCCGGCCCACCACCTGTAAGCCAATCAGAATGCTCGGATCCGAAGACAATCATGCTTTAAGGGACTGTTTCATTTCAAAATTTCTTCAAAAACTCTTTTTTTGCTGAAAAACTAATGAATGCTTTCAGAAAGGTAAATGTTGTTGCAGCGACAGCGATAACATTTATTGCAGCAGTTTAAAGTTTTGAAAGCGTTTAGAAAAAGTGCATTTATGCAGAATAAGAACATTTAAGCACACATACTCTCTGAACATCCTCAAAGAGCGTGTTGTGCCCTTGTGTAGGTGATCCTGCTGATCCAATAGATGTAGCTGCCATGTTTTAACATCAGAACTCTTTCTTTCCAACAGAATTTACATTTAATTCATCTGAGTTTCTCCTCAGATTTTCTCTCTTTAGATTCTCTCAGAATTAAAAGAAACACTCACCTATTAGTTCTTCTTCTTTTATTCTGCAGAGTTCTTCTTTCAGCTCCATCTTTGTCTCTCCAGGAGTTTCTTCTTCCTTTTTGATCTGGAACAGGTTCTCACAGTCTTTCTTCACTTCAGTTGAGACTAGGATTAAAAACAACAAATAAGAGAATAAACCATGAACTAATGTCTAAAACACAACAAAAATCTGTTTATTTGCTCATTAAATCTACTTTCTCTTTGGATTCTCGATCAGAGTTTAAATACAAAGAGAAACAGTGACCTGTTAGTTCTTCTGTTTCTTCTTCTTTTATTCCGCAGGGTTCTTCTTTCAGCTCCATCTTTACTCGAGTATTACTGCAGTCTGTGATTAGTTTCTGCTGCTGGAGTTCTTCTGTTTGTTTCTTCTTCAGCTGAAGATCTTTGTCCTCGTGGCTCCTCTTCCGTTTCTTCTTCTGGGTTTAACAGCAGCAGAAACAATCTTTCATGCGTTCTTGGCATGTCCAGCTCATGTCCTAATCATGGCATGTTCATGATAACACGCACTACCTCTTTTGCCCACCAGGCCGCCTCACAGATGCAGAGAGTTAACTTTTGGCCTACTTACGGCACCTTTCACCTAGATCTGCTCTAAGCGTGCAGATTGCAGCTCAAGAATACCTCTCTTACAAGTGTAGGGTCCCGATGCTCGGCCCAAAAACGGATCCCAGTCGGGACTGAAGGCTCACGTATTTTGTCTTGAAACAGTGCTAAAGGATTTTTGATAATTCACATAAATTCGTATATCTGACTCCATAATTGGATTAAAAAGGTTTTACCTTTACCATTATTCTTGGTCACAGCCAAATAAATTAACATGTTAATTATTAATGATAATATTAAGTTTTAACCCACTCAATGACCTTTAATTTTACTCACACTTGATGTTAATATTCTTATTAAACCTTAAAAGTGTTTCAGTAAAAGAATAATGACCGAAGAAGGTTCAAACATTTATTATCATATATATATATATATATATATATATATATATATATATATATATATATATATATATATATATATATATATATATATATAAACAATGCATTAGATTATACAGTCTATGAAATATGAACCACGAATAAGGAGTTATTGTCTACACTTAATTTGGAATTGTTCATTCTAAAAAAGGCATTACGTTTTAACTCCAAGTTTACTACATGATGAGGGAGCTTTAGAGCTCTTCCTTCAGGGGCCGATTTCAGAGACGAAAAGGGCCAGGATTTGAGTCTGCTATCTACTTTTGAAAATTTCTTCAGAGCAGTCTCCTCCAGAGAGGAGGAACCTAACCAGGCAAAGCTATTGGCTCTCTCAGAGAGAAGGTGAGGCTCATCGAGAGACAAAGCTGGTGAGATTTAGGTGTAAATTTAAGCCTAGTCCAATCTCATACGCAGATTCATTAACCCAGCGGGGCACATATTACTCGGACACCCTGAACTGGTTTTTGGCTCTTTGCTTTTTCATTTCAATTGTCTCGTTTTGCCTGATGTGTCTGTGAGAAGATAGCAGTTCCCGTTGGTTCCTGTGCTTCGTTTGGTCTTTTCAAGCAGATCATACAACTACAGAGTTCAGTTTCTTACACAAGCACATCCTAATTTAGTACCATAATTCATTTAATGTCTTTAAATTAGGCATGAGAATGAAGTTATAAAAGGAAGGAGAATTGCATATTCTTGAAGTTATGCAACACCATCTTAAATATCATGAGAGGATTCACACAGGTGAGAAACCATACACATGTTCAAAACTGTGAAAAGTTTCACCTGTTCATCCCATCTTAAATATTATCAGAAGTTTCACACTGGAGAGAAACCATACAAATGTTTACAGAGTAGGAAGAGTTTATCGGTTCAACGTGTCATAATAAGCATCAAAAAATTCACACGGGAGAAAAACCATACAAATGTTCACCGTGTGAAAAGAGTTTACCTTTTGATGTAGTCTTAAATATCAAGAGAGGAGTCACAGGTGAGAGACCATACAAATGTTAACACTGTACATAGAGTTTCCCCCATTCATTCCACCTGGATTCTCATGAGACACTTCACACTGGAGAGAAACTGTAGAGATATGTGCTGCGGAGTAATTGAAGTAGCATTAAAGTGGATTAAATCACTCACTCCTACATAAGAACAAGAAGTTGCTCTGAGTTGAGACTGAGTGAAAATGAGAGAGGATAAATTAGCCATAAAGGTTCAGGAAAAGAAAAGCAAAGAATATCAAGTGAAAAAGTGAAAGAGAAGTGTGATGCACCGATAGCTGGTTTCTCACAGTCGAGGAACACATTAATGCTCTGTGACTGCGATTAATGAAGATGAAACAGATGTTTACACATGAATTAAGTTAAAACCATGAAAGTGAACTGATACATTGTTGATATTTCTAAGTTCATGGAAATTCCTTCATTTAAGAGTTTGTGTACATGAGTAAAAGTTCTGGTTACTTTTATGAAAATGCTGTTTAAAGCCAAGAATGAGACAAACATATTGAAAATGGAAACAGAGACTATGTTTATTGTTGTTTAATCAATTGTTTATATGGTTTTCTGATTAAAATTGATGATCACTTACTCTGCTTTGTTTTATTCTTAATATTATCTTTATTGTTTCTTATTTTCTATTTCCATCTTCTTTATTGAAACTTTATCTGTATTTTATATAAACATCTTTCTCCTTCATCCCATTTGTCTCACCAGATACCTTCTATTTATTATCATTTTAGTCTAATTTTTTTGCGACGTTTTCTTTAGTTTTTTGTTTGGCTGAAACATCTTCTTTTCATTTCCCTCTAACCCTGCATGAACAGGAATTCAAACAAAAGTGACTGTTGTTTATTTGATTTATTTTTTTATAGTAGGTGTTCCCTGAAGAGAAGAGTTTTTAGTTGCTTTGTGAAAGCTGTTAGTGTTGCTGCTCTCCTGACTGGATCAGGAGTTTTTTCCACCATCCAGGGACAGTGAGAGAGAAGGTTCTGCTGAGAGATCTTCTGTCTTTGTGGGACTGAACCACGAGTCGCTGTTTCTTCTCTGAGCGCAGGCTTCTGGAGGATCTATAGAAGTTTAGGAGCTTCTGGAGGACATGTAGGAGTGTATGAGCTCATGGAGGTAAACAGGGGCTGATCTAGAGAGTTTTGTACACCACCGTTAGCAATTTAACACGAGCTGCGATGAGGAGCCAATGAAGAGTGATGGCTTCGGTTCCTTGAAGATGAGACGAGCTGCAGAGTTCTGGATCATCTGCAGAGGTTTTTAGCGCGTTTGCTGCTAGGAGAGCTTTGCAGTAGTTCAGGCGTGAGAGGACCAGATTTTATATATATATATATATATATATATATATATATATATATATATATATATATATATATGCTGTGTATTCCTCAACAATGGACAGTAAAACATACAAACATTGGTTTCACTCAAAAAAGAACATGAAAACTTCCAGAAATTTCTCAAAAAACACAGAGTTCAAAACAACAGATGGCATTATTAAAAGATTCTACTCGATCCCACTTCACATTTTTTATCTTTGATCACCATAAAATACTGCAGACTATGATATTAGATGACACTGTGCTGCTTGTCAGGAAAAAGCAGGCTCACCTCCAAAATAAGACATATACTCACCTATTGAGAAGTGTGTTTCAAATAGAGATTGTGGTTCTAAACTATTCTGGCTAACGAGATTTCAGACAGAGCAGCAGTTGACGCAATCTCTACCTGACAGGTTCCCCCTCTGCTCTTGACACAAGCGCTCGTGTCGCGTCACATCAGCTCCTGCGGAGGGCAGGAGACGATGCAGCTCCTCGCCTAAACATCAAACACATCGATGAATGTGATGGTATCCACAGTAATGCAAAATCCATATCATGGCACAACACAATACCGGTGTTCACTTTCATACCGGTATAGCGCCCACCCCTAGCATATATATATATATATATATATGTATAGCACCCCCATAGCCATGCCAAAGCAACGACCAATCAGCTTATTACCGTCTTAGAAACATTGCAAGAATCTGAAACTTTGTTTCCAGACCAGATTTGGAGAAACCGATTCATGCAGGTTGAAGGTGGGCATTTTTTTAATGTAGATTAATCTCACTATAATTTTGAAATTAATCTATATCAAGCCACAGGCATTTAGAGTGCATATATATATATATATATATATATATATATATATATATATATATATATATATATATATATATATATAACAACTTGCTCTTTTAACCCTTTTATGGTGTTTAGGTCTGTGGCACACATTTTCAGTTTTCATCAAAAGAAAACTTATTATTTCAAACTGACATTTACTGGCAATGGCTTATTTTGTCAAAAACACGCATCTGAACACATTATTAAATGACACTCTACACATTTATGTTACACACATAAATAAATACACATTTATGCTCAGCTCTACTGGATTCGGGGCATTAAAAGTGTGAAAATGTTAGATTTTTTTACCTTTATTCAGGCTCCCACACGAACATAAAATCACACATACGCATAAAATGTTAGTATAAAATTAAAAGGCCCAAATGCAATGGGTCTAGTACATCCACCAAATCTGCCAAAGTAACAATAATGAGAACACCACACATGGTTTAAATTCTAAATGTGAAGAAACAAAGATAAGGAACAATAATTAAAATGTATTTGCTGTTTTTACACTTGTTTCTTGGCTAAAGTAAATATATTAACATAAAATGTCTTGAGTGGCACTAAAAGGGTTCAACGGTTAAGCAAGAGTGTATAAGTCATATATAAGTTGACCAAGTACGTTTAGTTCAGTTAAAGAGATTAAAGATGTGAACTGTGTATATTATGTTAGTGCCAGAAGTAACTTCACACACGAAACCCAGAACAGATGTTACTAACAGCTGCGATGGACGAAACTCCCCTTATCCTAAAAAATTCAGAAACAATAAGTAATTTTGATCAAAAACACTTTTTATAAAGACTTGTTAGCCGAGCACAGCGCTTGGGATCAAGTTGTTGAAGCTGTCGATTGCCAAATCGGTCAGTCCTAAACAACAATTAAATAAAAGCAACACAAAAATGATGTTTTATTTGATCTTTAAAAGGGCTGAGAATAAGAAATTCAGAGCATTTTTTTTACAATTTAAAAATAGAGAAACAACAGAGAATATTTTCTTTCAATGCAGAGCACACAGAGAAGGGAATCGGAAGATACAGAGAGACTTCAAATAAACCCAGTAACAATAGTCTTTGTGAAGAAAACAAAAGCATTATAAAATTCTCCTGGAGAACTAGAACTAAACATAGAATAAACATGAACCTCAAAAACACAAAACTGTTCAAATAAAAGATCAAATCAGTTCTTCGTTTCAATACTTCACCTAAACTGCGAGACCCTAAATCAAAGAAGCTATGACCACTCTTATTTGGAATGAACCTTTTTCTGGTGTTGTATCAGTAGACGGCTGTGATAAAAGGTTTTGTAGCAGTAAAAGCACCCATGATTCTTCACTCCGCTGTGTTCTTTCTGATGCTCTCTTAATTTGTGTGGCCATCCAAAACTCTTTCCACAAAGAGAGCACACATGCGGCTTCACCTTTAAATGAACATTCTGGTGACTCTTCAAATGTGTTCTTGAAATAAAACTTCTCTCACATTGATCACAGGAGTGTGGTTTTTCTCCTGTGTGGATCCTCCTGTGTTTATTAAGGGACCCCTTTTCAGAGAAGCTTTTCCCACACCGATCACATGAGTATGGTTTTTCTCTGGAGTGAATCCTTTTGTGTGAATTAAGGTTTCCTTTTACTAAGAAACTCATCCCACATTGATCACATGAGTATGGCTTTTCTCCTGTGTGAATATTCTTGTGTTGTTCAAGATGTCCTTTCACTTTGAAACTCTTCCCACATTGATCACATGAGTATGGTTTTTCTCCTGTGTGAACCCTCATGTGCGTATTAAGATTTACTTTCCGAGCAAACCTCTTCTTACACCGACTACACAAGTAAGGTTTTTCTCCTGTGTGGATCCTCTTGTGCCGTTTAAGGCTTGCTTTCTCTGAGAAACTATTCTCACACTGATCACATGAGTGTGGTTTCTCACCAGAGTGACTCCTCACGTGAGATTGAAGTCGTTGCTTAGATGACAGGTTCTTTCCACACTGAGTGCAGGCGAATTTCTTTTTGTGAGTCATTTCTTCCCTCTCCTGGTGTCCTCTGCTTAGGCTGTATAGAAGGAAAGACAAAATACATTTAAAACAGTTGTTTCTATGCCTATTACTCTTCTAAACCTTCTAGATGGATAAGGTTGCAATGGTTTCAGAGTCAGTATTTAAGCAATACTGATTAGATTGTGGGTAATATCCTAGAGCTCTATAAAAAGATTATTAAGTTAATTTAATTAATGTTCTCCAAGCAGCACTTCAGTTCAGAAAAAAGACTTATAATGAGGTTGTTATGAGCGATCAGCTTTCTTTGAATCAATTCTTAAAGGACCTATGAGGAGCAGTGTTGGGCAGTAACAGTGTTGTTTTAGTCAACGATGAACAAAATAATTTCACTGATGCATCTTTTTCTCATAACCCTGACGAGCTAAACATATCTCTGTTGTTATGAAATCATGATGAGATGCATGTGATCTTTCATTAAATATAGTGGACCAAAATGTTATTGGGGAGACGGTTACACATTCAAAATACTGACTGTTACGGCCCGAGCCGTTTCTGCAGCAATGTGTTCCTGTCTTCCTGTTTTTGTTACCGGCTCAGTTTTAGCGTCCTATGCGCACGCTCGCTTTCACAGGTGACTAAAGCTTTTCGCTGAATCCCCGGTCTGGACGCCAATCAACATCACATAGGCGGACCACATTCAGCTTGTACACGAATCAGTGGAGACAGAGGTTCATAGAAACTGCGCAGCTCTGCAGCGAGGACTCTGTGAAGTACTTTGCTCATGTTTCCTGAACTTACGTGGAGATTGTTAACATTTTATTTTATATAATCCTTAGATCGTTCATATGCATCATTGTATTTATTAATGAAAATACGATAAACAATCTCACAATGTGAAATGGAGCACTAATTCAATAAATAAATGTAAATACACATTTTCAATTATTTAAAGTTAAATTACCTTGAAAAAAATATAATAAATTAATATATTAATCTACACAGACTAAAACCTCTTATTTTTTGTTGACTAAAAGATTTTTGATTTTCGTCCACTAAAATGTGGCTAAAACTAAAATCATTTTCGGCAAAAAGACTACGACTAAAAGTTTTTAATGATGCGTCATTATTGGCAGTAACTTATACTCTAACACAGTACTTTTAAAACAAATTAACTCAGTTATCGTTACTGTATGCTGCTTAACTTTGTATTTTTATTCCTACTTCTTCCCGTTGCATGTTCGTGAAAGCCACACAACAAACAACGCAGTTTGGGATTGGTGGGTCCCTCGCACAAATTTCGCAGCATTTTAAAGACCTTCTTATGCCTCAAGAATTATTGTTGTCAGAAGCATCGTTAAAGAGGTATAGTTATTCATGTTCTGGCATACTTTCGCAAACCAATCCTAGGATTTTAGTTCAATCTTCGACAAACAACTTTAGCTGAGTTCTTGGCACTTTGTAAATAAATAATTATTTTAAAAAATCTAAAATTCACCCTTTGGTGATGGATAGAGAGGTAAAAACAAAACAAGCCAATTGTTACATCAAACCTAAATACCCACAATTCCTTCAAAACAACGTTTGCGCTTCACCACACGTATAGAAAAACACGTATTTGAAAAAGCATGCAATGTTTCAAATCTTTTGGAATAAATATGGTGCTGTATTTGTTGAAAACGCACTAAACCATAGTAAAAACAGACAACGGCAAAATGCAATCTATTTGCATTCTAACTTTTATACTTGAATTGTTTTAGTACTAGAATGCTTCTTTTGCTTAGAACCCCCAGTAAACGACTTAAAAATGTACTTTTCTGCCATAAACAAAATTATATATATAATGATATCATAGCATTGAGTGTTGATAAATCAGTGAGGATATGCCTCAGTGGGTAAAGCATTGATCTCTTAAGCCGTAGGTTACAGGTTCGAACCTCTTCTAAGGCGAAGAATGGGTAAACTATTTTTGTCAGTCTTTTTGGAAAAGATGCATCTGTTATTCAATAACGATTATTAGATGTTTTTTGTATTGTTTAAAAGCATACATCTAATTATCCTAAAGATTTAGTATTCTTAATTAAAAAAACATTTCTGTAAAAAATATTGCACCTTCTTTTAGGTGTGAAATAATAGAGCTGGTGGCTCAAGTGGTGAGACATTGCACTCTAAGTCTAAAGGTCATGGGTTCGATTCTCATCTGAGGCGAAAGATATGTAAACCATTTTTGTCAGTCTTTATGGGAAAGATGCATCTGTTAATCCAAAACTGTTTTTACCAGCTTTTTTGTTTTTGCCTTCCTGCTGTGAGACCCACTGTGCAACCGTGACGCCTGCTACAAAGATAGTCATTTTGCCAAAATATTAATGAGGAGCGTTCATCCCTTATTACCTAAGTTAGTGGAGAGAGCAAATCATTTAAATTACTTTAAAGACCAAGTTATTTATTTAATCATATCATTGAATTACTAGAACAATAAATGTGTCACCTGCACATTGTTGCAACAGAAAGATTTCTTGTTAACATAATCACTAACAGAAGTTTTAAAAGGAATGTGGGTAGCATCAATCCATAACATTTGAGAATACTGAAATGTAAAGTGATATTAAAAAGTGACCATATGAACCATAAGCATGTCTGTAAATTACTGCTTTTTTTTAAACAGAATTAGCTTTTAAGGGCACGCTTGCAAACTGGCGAAATGTGTCTTTAAGTATCGGTTTAAACTTGTGTGGGACCTGTTTCAATGCTTCATGGTGTACAGGAAAACAAAGAGCGAAGCAGAGGATAATTTCTGTTTCAATCTCAGATTCACAGTTGCAATTTGGAATGGCTATTTTCAAAAGGTTCACCAAATAAATTAACTTTCGTGTTTCATTACATTAAATGAACATTAATTTAGTCGGCAGGGCCATCTATAAAAGGGTCCGGCGTCATGCTCAATAACACCGCTGGAACAAACGTTCACTGGAACACACTCTGCAACCAGAGTGAATGTTGCTATGGTTTCTACCTCCAGCTACCTCGGGAGATACCTTTTTTGGAACCTAAAACTGCGGCTATCCACAAACTTACTCTCAAACATATCCAGTTATGCCACTTAACCAGCTTTCTGGAATACCCTCTCTGATCTGGTTCACAGTCGACTCGAGAACATCTGGTTTCTGTTCATCTCTCCTTTTCAGATGAACATCAAGGTTATCCAACAATGTGTTTGTTAGGAACTCTTTGTTGTAACACTGTATTTTAGAGTAACAGAGTTGTTTATGGCAGTGTTCTGGTTCAGTTGAGGTAAGGATAGACACAGAACATGATTGCTGTCTGAGTTTATTTATTCACTCACGGCTGAAAAGAGAGAGAAACATGGAGCAGTGGAGCTCTGCGGGAGAAGAAGAAGATAACTGCAAATAACTAGAAACAGTTTCTTCCAGTGACAGTGAAAACTATACAATACTTCGTTCAAACACAAACACGTTAAAATCATTTCAGACATTTTCTCAGTTTTAACATGGTGAAAGTAAAAATAATAGTTGGACCAGTGAAGTGATTTTGTAAGCATAGTTAAGGCAAGTTCTGATAAAGAGACATATTACTACATTCTTAAATTACATATGAATTAAATAACACAATACATGAAGCTTCAGTGCACTGTTTAAAACAGATCTACAATAAAAAAAATGATAAACATATTCTCACAGCTATATGAATATAAATTTGCTCTGCTTGAGTGTAAAAAAAGTAAATGCGTCTCAAACACACGCTCTTCTTCTCTTGATTATACAGATGGAACTCGCCCCCAAACTCATAATAATCCTCAAAAACCATCTCACACAGAATTCACACGCGTTTAACAACAATTAAAAACAATTATGCGCAGATTTACGCTCTTAAATGGCATCAAAGCGTAGAACAAAGCAATCCTTACCAGCAGAACTCCTCTTCTCTTTGTTTGGAGGTTAGCAAGCATTGTTTGGTGCGCTACCGCCCCTTCAGGATTGGAGCAGGAGAGGTTGCTAGTGTTCACGCTATCCCTTTATTAACCCAGTTTTATTATTAGTTAAAGCAGTACGTTGTTGAGTATCTCCTGACATGATAATCTCCTGATTTTTTCTAGAGTAAATGATTGCTTTGCTTTCAGAACTGCTTCTCTAAATCTTTCCCGCTCTTCCTCTTATCTTTTTTTTTATTACCAGCAGTTTTGTTTACAAGGACACTGAAGAATTAAGCATACACAGGAATTATCAAAGTACACAAGAGAAAGAATATAACAGAACAAGAAGACCAAAGGAAACAAAAATAAATAAAAATATTACAAAAAAAAAAGTGTTACATGAGAATAGTAAGAACAGATAAAAAGATGCATTATATAAAAATGTTAAATTTGGAGCACAAAAATTAGGTTTTCACAGCTATAAATCAAAATGATCTGAATATTGTGCGCAGGTGCACGTGCGTATTGCTTACCCCAATCTCCTCCCGAAATAACCATATTTGGAGGTTAAGACGCCCATATTGAATATGTATGATCTCCCTGCATATTAATACCACCAATAATTCGGTTAACAAAAGCGAATTCATTCTCAGATGGTGCCTTTATTGCAACATGAGTGCAGTCAACAGCACCGATTACATTGGGAAAACCGGCGATTGCTGCAAATTGCATTTTGACGTTGGCTTGTTCAGCTTGCGCGTAAGGAAAACGGATGTATCGGGGGGCCATCCCCACTATGGCGTCCCATACATATGGCATGACACGGCTCAGGGATGACTGCGACATACCCGATCGCTCTGCCAACTCTCGCTGGAAAGTACCAGTGGCATAATGTGGTCAATACTTGCACAGGAACACACAGCGCATGGTTTCTCCGCGAGGGTCGTTCCAATACTGGCCGTAATTCAGAACACAATTCCAAGAGGATGGCTCTTGGAAATGGAAATCGGCTCATGAGCCAATCATCATCCTGAGCAAGGAGATCTTCACGCTCTCTGAAAACACGCTCCCTCCGTAGAGCGTCATTAGCAAGGTCTTCTAACAGCGCTAGAGCATCCATTATGATGAGAAGTTATATACGCACATACCTTTTTATAGCCCATTCATTAAAACAAATGAGTAAATTCGAAGTATTTGCACCTGGTTAAGAATGCTAATAATGATAATTCAGGTTGATACAATTTGATTTATTGGGTGATGTAATAGGATAATTTAGAAGTTTTTCATTTTAAATAGCTATTGCTATTTGGGACAGTTGGTGTCGCCAAAACACATACTCTTCTAAAAGAGCGCGTACGCACGGTCAAGAGCATCCGTACGGTGCGCACTTATTTACGCCAAGTTTATTTTTTATAAATCCCGATATGTGTGTGGTAAAATGCGTACGCATATTTCTATGACCATTTTGTGCGTACGCAACGTTTATACATGAGGCCCCAGATGTTTTCCTGATATGACGGTGCTTGTTTGAGTCCAGGGGCCTCATGTATAAACGCCCACAGAGGAACCAGCTCCAGAGGAGATCAGGGGTGCCAACACTTTAGTCGCGTCCAGGATAAAGACTCTCCTGTTTAGTTGAGCTTTTGTCGACTGAGCACCAACATCTGAACAACTGTTTTACCTCTGCACTTCACATCTTAATCTTTGTTTTAATCAATGTTTTAAATTTTCAGTTTTTAATCAGTTTGATTTTACATGACTTTTTATGCTTGATTTTATTAAATGTACTTTCTTTTTATTCTTCATTTCCAATGTAAAGAACTTTGAATTACCCTGCGTATGAAATGTGCTATACAAAATAACTTGCCTAAACAACTTTCCCTGACTCAGCTTGCGCACTCGGAGCTTTACATATCGACGTGTGGAAGAGGTCACCCAACCAATTTCTTGCGCAAACTCGAGGTTTTTCTGTTATTTCACAGGATCAGTGTAGACAAATGTTCACGTTCGTTTCCCGAATAGGCAACGGAGACTCCCAGCCACCACAGTAAGGTCGTGAGTCAGGTTGCCCCTTATTGATACCAAATAAAAGGATTGAGAGGGTTTTGTGTGAATGCATCCTGACCAGAGTGAACAAATGTTCTCTTATTGATGTTTAAAATTATTTTTTATAATCTTGTTATTAGAGTCCATGCCATACGAGGCTTCAGTGAAGCATCCTTTAATCCTTTTTTTCTAGCTAGCAGCTAGAGTTTCAATATTTCAGCGAGTGTGATGCTGCTGCTGCTGTTATTTTCATGAGTCTGAAATAATCAGGTATGTGTTGATAACTGAAGACAATAGTAGTTAAAGTAAGATATTTGTTGTTTAAATAATAGGAAGATTGTTTGAGTTGTTTCTTCATTTTAAAGTTTTTTACACAATTTAACACTTTTCTCAAATTCATGAACCTATGTACACGATACATTTTCTTATTAAAACTTATTTTCCTCTTTGTTATATAAGTAGTGAGTTTGTTATTAGTTATCTTGTTCCGTTAAAACCAGAAGAAAAAGAGGACAAACCTTTGTTCAGAACTCATTTTTCTTCAGTTTAAGATAAGAACAGAATGCGAGATAGAGACGCTTTAACAATCGCTATAAACACCAAAGAAGAAGAAGCAGTAGCATCATGCAGCACAGCTGATCTCACTCGAGTAAAGATGGAGCTGAAAGAAGACGCGTCTGGAGTTAAAGAGGAGGAACCAGAGGAACTAATAGGTGAGTGTTTGTGTTCAGAGTTGTGATCTGAAGAGAATTGTCTCCACGAGCCTGTTTGAGGAAACATCAGCAGCTTCTCAGGTTCTGATCGCAGCTCAGAGAGAGGTCCTCGCGGGGAGGAGGAGGCTTTATATCTCATCTCTGCTTTCATCTACAACTTTTCACTCACAGATCCTCACATTACGAGTCTGTTGCGGTTTGTTTGCTTTAAAACTCTTCATCACAGCGGCTTATAATAATAGTAACACATTTTATTTGTGGCACATTTCATGTCTCTCAAGTTTATCATACATCAAATACAGCAAGAGTGGTACAAAAGATAAAAAAAGATACAATTAGAACAGAGTTGAATACAGAGAGAACCTAAAAACAGGTAAAAACACAGCTTCCATACGCAGCATTACTGTTGAAATGTCTGACTGAAGAGCAACGCTTTTAAAGACTGGCTTTAAAGGAAGCGACGGTCGGCTGTTTCACTCGGAGACAGGGAGCTTGTTCCACAGCGCAGGAGCAGAGATGGAGAAGGCTCTCCACCCATCAGGGGTTCAGAGGCCGAGGAGACTCTAGCCAGACGGAGGAGGAGGAACGAAGCGTGCGTGATGAACTACGAATGCTGATGAGCTCAGAGAGATCAGGAGGTGCAGGTTATTCAATGATTTAAGTGTTAAAAAGAGACCTTTGAAAGGTATTTGCTGCTTCGTTGGAAGCCAGTGGAGCTCTTGAAGTGAAGCCTGATTCATACTTCTGTGTCAACTCGATGATTTGCTCTCTGTGGAGGCTCCTCTCGCACACATTAGTAAACAAAGCATTTCTGGTTGTGTGCTGCCTATGCTCTGATCAATACTGGATTGATAAGAATTACAACTGCTAGCAAACCAAAACACAACACAGATACAAACAAAAGACAGTTTTTATGTACAAAACTCAGTACAGATAACAAAGGAAGTTTATTTACTTCATCACCAATGGTTTATTTCATAATCCAGCGTTTAACACATAGCGCAATCCCAGAGAGAGAGGACTGCTCCGCTTCGCCCAATCACAGAGCTTGTGGTCTCCGTAGGTCTGAGAAGCCTTGAAGTCTAGTTAAAATTTTTGAAAGGCGCACGTCAAGCTTCGCAGAAGAGTCAGTCCGAGGTCTGCATCATCCAGTGTGAATCCACTCATGGGTTTTAAGAGCGGACGATTGAGTGAAACACTTATTACAGTGTGAACATCTGTATGGTTTCTCTCCAGTGTGAATCCTCTCATGGGTTTTAAGAGTGGATGATTGAGTGAAACACCTATTACAGACTGAACATTTGTAGGGTTTCTCTCCAGTGTGAATCAATTCATGGATTTTACATTTCGATAAAGTGGGTGAAACTCTTCTTACAGATTGAACATCTGTAAAATTCTCTCCAGTGTGAATCTTCTCATGGGTTTAAGAGTGGATGATTGAGTGTAACTCTTTTTTACAGATTGAACATTTGTTTGGGTTCTCTCCAGTGTGAATCATCTCATGGGATTTAAGAGAGGATGATTGAGTGAAACTCTTCTTACAGATTGAACATCTGTTTGGTTTCTCTCCAGTGTGAATCCTCATGTGTTTTTTACCAGAGATTTTTTTACTGCAACGCTTTCTGATTTTAGAGCCGAAAGAACAATCCTCATTTGCTCTTTTTGCCGTTGGTTTCTCCTTTGAATTTCTCTTCAGATTGGGAAATGTCTTCTTCCTTTTTGACCTGTTTCTCGAAGTCTTTGTTAATTTCAGTTGAGCCTGTGATAAATTAAAAAAATGAAATAAATCATTAAATCAAAATAAATCTCAACCTTCAAATCAACTCAATCCATTTAAATAAAAAAACACTAAATAACTTTTTGCAAATTCACTTTTGTTCACGAATAAAAATGACATCTCAAGAATAAAATTTTTTTTTTTTTAAATCCATTTGATTAAATAAACTACATGAAATAGCCTTTTTGGTTTTAACATAATGAACGAGCTTGGAACAAAAAAAAGGCTTCTGGACTGAGATGTATTTAAGTGAAACTAATGTGTAAACTTTTTTGAGGTTTAATAAGCGCGGGTGGAGTAACAGCATCACTGCTGTGCTAAACACACGTTCAGATGGAGCACTAATAGCACGCAGTTAAGAAAACATTTCTAAGCGATGTGTTGGACACAAGAGGCGGAGGATTCAGGTTCTGTTAATTTTCCAAGAGGTCCTTTTCTAGACTCTTAAGAACCATTTTAAAAAAAAGACTGTTGGTAGAGTGTCAAGACTGCATGTTGATGTCTGAGGCTCTCAACCGTCTCTATTAAAGTTTTGCTATCGATTAGATTAAAGGAGAACATTGAAGAGAGGAGGCTGAGGATGGTCTATCTCCAGCCCTGCAGGGGGAGGCACTAATGCCTTTTCTGATGTTAATGATTTTTCTTGATGAAAATGAAGCAAACTCATTGCATTTATCTTCAGACAGAAGCTCATTTGGAGTCTGGTTTGGTGGGTTGGTTAACCTCTCTACTGTTGCAAAGAGAGTTCGTGTATTGTTTAGGTTGTTATTAATTAAGTTTGAGAAATACTCTTGCCTAGCTGTGATTAATTCTGAATTAAAAGCAACGAAGACTTTCTTTATAAAGGTCGTAGTGGATGACAAATTTGGATTTTCTCCACCTTCTTCAGCCTTCCTGCAAAGTCTTTTCATACTTTGACTTTTGTGAATTTCTCCAGGGTGTTTTTGTCTCCCAGGTTTCTTCTTGACAGTATAGGTGCGATGTCATCTATAACGGACCTTGATTTTTTAAAGTACATGGATCAAGAAGGAAGTCGGCTGTGCCAGCTGTGATGCTTGGTGTTTGAGATATGGCATGCATAAACATCTCGCTGGTGTCATCATTTATGTGTCTTTTTCTAACAGAAATTGATTTTGCAATTTTGACGTGGGAGATTGCCACATCAACAAAAACACAGAAGTGATCAGGACAGAGCAAACATCTTGCCACAACGGTGGATTAAAATATTTAAGCCCTTACTAATTAATAAGTGCAAGTGTGTGACCGTGACAATGTGTGACACCCTAAACGTGTTGAGTCAGGTCGAAGGTGTTTTAAAATATTGTTGAATTCTTTGGGCAGCATTATTATCGGTCTTGTCCATGTGAATATTAAAATCCCCAGCGATGATAAAGAGTCAAACTCCGAAGAGATGGCTGAGAAGCAGTTCAGTGAAATCATCGCTAACCCTGTAGTGTTCTTTGGAGGCCTGTAGAAGGTGGTGAGAAGGAACCCGTTGGTGCTCTTTTAAAGCTATACTCAAATATTCAAAAGATGTGAATCCCCAAGATTGACCTGTTTGCATTCAAAACCGTGCTTGTACATACTTGCGATTCCGCCTCCTTTTTTATCAGAACGAGAGGCGTGTCTATATAAGAAGTTTCCTGGTGCAGCCTCGTTTAATATGGTTGCACTACAGCTATCATCTAGCCATGTTTCAGTTAGCAACATAAAATCTAAGTCATGTGTTAAAATAAAATCATTTACGAGGTGTGCCTTGTTTCTAAGTGACCTAACATTTAGAAGTGCTATTTTTACCCTGTTTTCTGATTCAGATATGATGGTCTCTGGCTTACAGTTTATTTTTACAGGTTTGGTCTGCTTGATTTCTGATTTCTAGCAGACCTTTTCTTCCACTTGTTTTGTCTATTTCTAGCAGGCCTTATCTGTATCGCTAATAAAGTAAGAGCTAAAGGGGCTGAGGACATCTGCCTGTTCTGAAAACATTCCCCAAGGTCGCCGTCTTGAGGCAGAATGTCCTGTTTATCTCACTGCTGGTTTGGTGGAGTAAGGGTGGGTTGGGGGTGATTTTGCCCCAACCGGTTTGATCGCAGAACTCTTTCTGCTATAGGAGGAAGAGGTGCCCGCCTTTTTTGGGGCGATGGTCGGGGGCTTGCCGTAAACGAGTGGGACAGCTTGTTCCTGCAGAGACTAGTTTTTCAAGCTGCGCTGGGAAACTGAGATGGGGGGGGGATCCTGAAAGATGTGGACATTGTTGATGTGTCCTCCAGGGAGTTGTTCGGTTGACTCCGGTTGTTGTCCAGGGGGTTATCCTCGTCCTCATTCGGAGGTGGTGTAGTCTTTGAGATGGTTGTGGCTATCCTCATTCAGTGGTGGCGTGGGCCCTGCGATGTCCTGGTGGCTTTGCATGTTATCCAAGTATTGATCCTCATCATGTCTAGCGGAGGTCAGATAATCCTCATTCGGTGGGGTTGGTGACGTCTGCAGAGTGGGCGACATAGGCCTTGATGGTGTGTTTCCACAGTCATTTGATGGCTCTTGTGTCTTTCAGACTGATATCGGAGGGAGAAAAGTATATTGTCCATGAGCATTCTTGCTCCAGATTTGTTCAGCTGCCTCCCATCTGATGAGATAAAATCAGGCTGATTCCAGAACACATTAAAATTATCAATATATTGGAAACGTCTTGATAAAGTGGCGTGTTCTAACCATGTGTTGAGCCCAAGCAAACGAGGGAAAACATATTTGTGCCGTTTGCTGGAAGCGGACCACTTATGAAAACACTGTATTTTGAGACTTTCAAGTGTGTCAAATAGTTCATAAAGTCCTTCTTAAGCAGCTCTGATTGTTTCTTTTCTTTTACATCATTTTCCCCACATAATGAGTTGTTTTGTCTTGTGCTTGCTCAGAACATCTCTTATCGTTTTGTTGATATCTAACACAGTGGCATGAGGGAGACAGTATGTCGCCATCGTTTTGCTCCATAGATTCTGGATTGTATAATCCCCAATAATCAGAGTCTTTCAGCTCCACTGAGACATGAGTTGGATGTTGCTTGTTTCTCTTGACCCCCTGTTTTCTAAAATGTGTGTGTGCTCTCTGATTGTTGACTGACAGGCTGAGATTGATCGGTATCCACAGTCCATTAAAGTTCAAATCTATTTCGTAGCTGTATTTCCTGATAAATTGGTGTAGATTTTTCAAAGATGGCCTCACAAAGAGCCAGAGAGAATAGCAGAGACTGGAGCAGACCTTTCAGAAACATTCTCAATGTTATCATTGTGAAAGTAAAAAGTAAGAACAGTATGAATCCTCTGGTGCACTCTTAAGCTGAATAACTGAGTAAAAAACCTCAATCATCACACAGATATGGTCTCTGTTGTTTTTTTGCACTAAGAAAGTGACTGTCTATTTATTGAAAACTACAATTAATTAAAGATGCTTTTTGACAGAGAAAAAAAAAATGAAATAAAAATTGTCTTACGAGCCGATATGATCAGTCAGATTTATTAGTTACACTGATGATTAAAAAAAACTATTAACCATCAATATATTTCTTTGTGCAAGAACACAGCAGAATATTATTAAATTAAAACATTTCAACAACTTTACTTCATCAACAACATCAAAATGGCCAAGCTGTTTTTTCATGTCTCTCAAGTTCATCGTTCATCAAATACAGCAAGAGTAGTACAAAAGATAAAAAAAAGATACAATCAAACACAGTTAAACACAGGAAAATACAGAAGAATAAAAACCATGGGTAAAACACAGCTTACATACGAGCATATTACTGTTAAAAGTCCTGCCTAAAGAGGAACGGTTTCAAACTGGCGACGGTCGAATGGTTTTCCAGAGTGAATCTTCTCATGGGTTTTTAAATGAGCTGAAGTGGTGAAACTCTTCTTACAGATTGAACATTTGTATGGTTTCTCTCCAGTGTGAACCCACTCATGGGTTTTAAGACTGGATGAATGAGTAAAACTCTTTTTACAGATTGAACATTTGTATGGTTTCTCTCCAGTGTGAATCCTTTCGTGGGATTTAAGATGAGCCGAAGTGGTGAAACTCTTCTTACAGATTGAACATTTGTGTGGTTTCTCTCCAGAGTGAATCTTCTCATGCGGTTTAAGATTAGTTGAAGTGGTGAAACTCTTCTTACAGATGGGACATTGAAAGGTTTCCTCTCCAGTGTGAATCCTCTCATGGGTCTTAAGATTGGTTTTAAAGTGGTGAAACTCTTCTTACAGACTGAACCAGTTGTATGGTTTCTCACCAGTGTGAATCCTCTCATGTTTTTTAAGATTATTTGAAGAGGTGAAACTCTTCTTACAGGACTGAACATGAGTATGGTTTCTCTCCAGTGTGAATCCTCTCATGGGTTTTAAGATTAGTTGAAGTGGTGAAACTCTTCTTACAGATTGGACATTTGAAAGGTTTCTCTCCAGTGTGAAACATCTCATGATATTTAAGAGAGGACAATTGAGTGAAACACTCTTATTACAGATTAAACATCTGTATAAATTCTCTCCTGAGTGAATCTTCTCATGTCTTTTAAGATGGTGTGATTGAGTGAAACTCTTCTTACAGATTGGACATTGTATGGTTTCTGTCCAGTGTGAATCACCTCATGAATTTTAAGAGAGGACAAATGAGTGAAACTCTTTTTACAGATTGAACATTTGTATGGTTTCTCTCCAGTGTGAATCACCTCATGAATTTTAAGAGAGGACATTGAAGAAACTCTTCTTACAGATTGAACATCTGTATGGTTTCTCTCCAGTGTGAATCCTCTTGTGGATTTTAAAATAGGACAATTGAATGAAACTCTTCTTACAGATTGAACAATCTGTATGGTTTCTCTCCAGTGTGAATCCTCTCATGGGATTTAAGAGTGGTACGGATGAGCGAAACTCTTTTTTACAGATTGAACATTTGTGGGTTTCTCTCCAGTGTGAGTCACCTCATGAGCTTTAAGACCGGATAAATGAGCAAAACTCTTTTTACAGATTGAACATCTGTATGGTTTCTCTCCAGTGTGATTCCTCATGGGATTTAAGAGAGGATGATTGAGTGAAACTCTTCTTACAGATTGAACATTTGTGTGGTTTCTCTCCAGTGTGAATCCTCTCATGTTTTTAAGATTATTTGAAATGGTGAAAGTCTTCTTACAGATTGACATTTTGAAAGGTTTCTCTCCAGTGTGAATCCTCTCATGGGATTTAAGAGTGGACGGATGAGCGAAACTCTTTTTACAGATTGAACATTTGTGCTGGTTTCTCTCCAGGTGAGTCACCTCATGAGCTTTAAGACCGGATAATTGAGCAAAACTCTTTTTACAGATTGAACATCTGTATGGTTTTCTCTCCAGTGTGAATCCTCTCATGGGATTTAAGACCGACGGTATGAGCGAAACTCTTTTTACAGATTGAACATTTGTATGGTTTCTCTCCAGTGTGAATCATCATTTGTTTTTTACGATAGATTTTTTTTCTGCAAAGATTTCTGCTTTTAGAGCCGAAGGAACAATCCTCTCTTTTTCTTTTTGCTGCTGGTTTCTGTGTGACTTTCTCTTCAGATTGGGAAATTTCTTCTTCCTTTTTGACCTGTTTTTTTTTGGAACAGATTCTCACAATCTTTGTTCATTTCAGTTGAGCCTGTGAAAATTAAAAAACAAAATAAATCAATAAATCAAAATAAATCTCAAGCTTCAAATCAACTCAATCCGTTTCATTCAAAAGCACTAATTTTTGTGGAACTGTTAGAATTTAAGTTGGGTCGATAGACGATAACATTGGCGATCCTTCCCACCACCTCTTTGCCACTTAAAAATAAAATGTATGCCTTCAATTTCTGCATCTTTAATTATTTTAATAATGTGAGGGAAATAATTAAAAGATAACGAAGTTGTTACCATTCACCATAAACATTACAGTAAACTCCAAGCAAATCCGCCTTTGTTCACCAACAAAAATCATTTATCAAAAACTAAACAAAAAATGTAAATGACTTTGAATCCATTTGATTATAAAAACTACACGAAACAGCCTTTTTGGTTTTAACATAATGAACGAGCTTGGAACAAAAAAAAGTCTTCTGGACTGAGATGTATTTAAGTGAAACTAATGTATAAACTTTTTTGGGTTTAATAAGCGCGGGTGGAGTAACAGCATCACTGCTGTGCTGAACACACGTTCAGATGGAGCACTAATAGCACGCGGTTAATAAAACATTTCTAAGCGATGTTGGACACAAGAGGCGGAGGATTCAGGTCTGTAGCGCGCCACACTCGTGCGCGGCCATGTGCTCACGCGTGTAGCTGGTGCTGCAGCAGTGCCGCCATTTAAGCAGCCGGTTAAAACAGTTTCAAGTGACTCCGTCTGTGATTGTGGCACCCCCACATCGTCCATGTTTTTCATTAGATATTGTACGATGTCAAAATGGTCGACATCACCTAACCCTAGTCAGAACGACAATGAAATGTAATTTCAGAATTCCATGTGATGTAGATACTAAACAGAGGCCACGACCTGTTTATCTTTGGGGATTCTGTCTTTAGGTTCTGCTTTTTGGACTTTTCTTGTGCTGAGGCTTCGAGGCCAGAATGAAAATGCTGGTAATGGGATTCAAGGAAAACTTCAATGTGGTTTTCGTTGAGGGAATCTTTACAATGCTGCCAACACACCAAGCGCGAGAGTGATGAGGTAAGAGCGGCTGATTTCAATGTAATAGTCTATGTAAAGACGCGATAAGGCCTCCTTACAACCAATCAAGGGCTTGCTTTTGTAGTCACATGGGTTTCTGTGAAGTAGAAACATGAGTAACAACAATAGAGGAGACAAATATCACAGTTTGTGGCCAGCCAGAATTAATAACTTTGTTTTATTATCAATGTGGAAGCAAAAACGACCTTGCTTGGAATTAAGTGGGTGCTGAGGTGGCTGAATCTGGTAAATTACACATTTTAATTAATCAACCAGATATAAATGGATATTGTGCTGATGTTAGCTAAAGCTAAGCATGATTATTCATCAGAAGGAGTGTGTAGGAAAGTAGTTGAGAGGGTGTTGAGGGACACGTTTTTGAAGGAGAGAGGAGAAAGAAATAGGAGAGAAAGAGACGGGTCAGCAGCAGGATGCTCCGGTCTCGTCATCGCCACGCCTCTCCCAGCGAGCTCACGCTTAGCACCAGCGCCGTTCTCGGAGCGGACGTCCTCACGCGAGTGCACCCCGGTTTTGAAATCGGTCAGATAGGCGCGGGAGACCCGTTCTGCCCGCGTGTTTAGCGCTTGGTCTAACGCCCTGTAAGAGACCCAGTGAGAGAGGAGCGCGGAGCCATTCTCTGAGACACACTTGTGAAGAGAGAGAGAGACTTTCTCTTTGAGAAATCAGAGAACGACGATAAAACCAGAGTTAAAAACTCCATGTTTTAAAGAGCTGTGAAACTTGTTTTGAAACTTGATTCAGAGCAGTGTGAAAAATCACTATATTGAGTTGAGACTATAAAATCAACTCTGTGCCGGCATGTAAAAGGTAAAGCTTAAAATACGACCAAATAGTAAAACCCTTGATCTTGGCTGGCTGGTCACGTGGCCAGTCAGTTGATGGACTGCGACTTGAGATCATAGCTTTTTAATACCTTTATACCTTAGAAACACAAATCTGTAAGGCATATATTTTATTGAAGCTTATGAAATAAAGATTAACAGAAAATGAGCGAAATGAATGTGCAATACTGTTAAGTTGGGGGTGACAGATGACTACTTTACCTGTAAGTCGCGATCAAGGGTTTTAAAGAACATTACAGAGCTGTGTGCTACATCTGGTTAAAATCTTAGCTGAGCAAAAAGATTTAAAGCAGTAATTTGGCACAAATCAAGATTCAAAGTCACTAAAATAAAAACAGTACGCTCTCATTTGACAAACAGAACCACTGCTAGCCAGAGGAGCCGTGACCTGCCAGTGGCTGGTCCTGCTGGCCAGTATAAGCTTGAACACTCTCCAGAAAAATAGCACCAAAGAACATCGAGATGAACGGCCGAGGAAAGAGACCGCGAAAACCGAGAGCATAAACATCCAGAAGCTTGTATTGCTGGTGTTCAACCATCAAAAGCTGTTCAATAAAGCCCACAAAGATTATAAAACAGCCGCGTATGGGTGTTGTCCCTCAGTAATGATACAAAATTCCATTCGACTTGGTGCTTTGTTCTTTTGACTCTTGATCATTTAAAAGAACGATTCTTTCATATTGTTAATTTCCAGAAAAAAAAATTTAATCTAAGTGGAAAACATTAATACGAAGACCAAAAAGAATAGTGCAAAATACACTAATCCGAGTAAACAAATGTGCTTAACGCGGTCTTCTGATTATTATCAGTGTAATCACCGACACAGAAAACCATTCTCTCCAGGAAAAGAGTTATTACTAGAGTCAGATTTATTCTTTTCACGAACGACTCATCACTAATCATGAGCGCCAACCAAAGGCAAGGAGCGTCACTGCAGCAACTTTCAACACTAGCATGCGAACTGCACCCTGCAGAGTTGAAAGAAACTTTCCATTACTCAGAGACAACAGTCACACGCCAGCTGCTTTATAACCTTTGAGGGTCGCACAATACACGCTTCTGGATGTTTATATTCTTCCTCTTTGGCTGTTTTTCCTCAGATGTTCATCTCGTAGTTCTTTGGTGCTGTTTTCTGTTGTGAGATTGAAGAGGAAGTGTGTATTGAGCGCCATCTAGCGGCTCTTTCATGTTCCATTCACGTCATCAAAACAGCAGCTCTCATTGGTCGTTCTCTTACAAAAACCTGAGACGTTATGCTCACACCATTCGCTCGGGACGATTGTGGAATGTGTCGTTGGCAGCAGAGGTGTGTTCACACACATAGACTTGCAACTTATATTTGAATAGATGTGCCCTCAACTTCTCCGTTTTTTTTCTCTCTTTAGATTCTCTCAGAATGAAAAGAAACACTCACCTATTAGTTCTTCTGTTTCTTCTTCTTTTATTCTGCAGAGTTCTTCTATCAGCTCCATCTTTGTCTCTCCAGGAGTTTCTTCTTCTTTTTTGAATTTGAACATGTCCTCACAGTCTTTCTTCACTTCAGCTGAGACTAGAATTAAATAAAGAATAATAATAGGAGAATAAACCCTGAACCGATGTCTAAATGCACCAAAATCAGTTTCTTTGATCATTAAAAGAGAAACACTGACCTGTTAATTCTTCTGTTTCTTCTTCTTTTATTCTGCAGAGTTTTATTATCAGCTCCTTCTTGATCTGGAACATGTCCTCACAGTCTTTCTTCACTTCAGTTGAGACTAGAATTAAAAACAACAAATAAGAGAATAAACCATGAACTAATGTCTAAAACAAAACAAAAATCATTTTATTTGCTCATTAAAACTACTTTCTCTTTGGATTCTCGATCAGAGTTTAAACACAAAGAGAAACACTGACCTGTTAGTTCTTCTGTTTCTTCTTCTTTTATTCCGCAGGATTCTTCTTTCAGCTCCATCTTTACTCGAGTATTACTGCAGTCTGTGATTAGTTTCTGCTGCTGGAGTTCTTCTGTTTGTTTCTTCTTCAGCTGAAGATAAAGAACTTCTCGCTTTGTCCTCGTAGCTCCTTTGTTTTCTTCTTCTGGGTTTAACAGCGGCGGAAACAAACTTAAGGTGCTCTGCTGCCTCCTGCTGGACGGATGTATATAGATGAATGAATAACGGGATCAGAAAACGCAATGAGCGCAGCGGTTTTACTTTGAAATGAATCAGGTTAAACATATTTGAATAGATTAGTATTATTGGTATTATTGGGCCTCAGAACTACAAATCAGGTCAGGAATCTCGAGGTGATTCTGGACTCTGATCTTAGTTTCAATAGCGGCGTCAAAGCAACGACCAAATCAGCTTCTTACCATCTTAGAAACATCACAAGAATCAGATGCTTTGTTTCCAGACGAGATTTAGAGAACACATTTCTCCAGTTCTTCAGTCTCTACACTGGCTGCGGTCTCCTTCAGAATAGATTTAAAATTTCTGCTGCTTGTAAATAAGTCCAAACTTAACTTATAAACACCTCAACACCTAAAAGACTTGCTCCGTGAATACACACCAAACAGGTGTGGTAATATGGAATTCCCTGGCTTGGGATGGCCCTCTATTTGCCTCACTAGCCAATCAGATGTCAGCAAGAGGCACACATAAGGGCTCTTATTTTGAAGGCAATAATATTTTTTAAATTAAATAAAATTGATAATGGGGATACAGGACGTCAGTATCACACTATTCAAAACAAAGTGGGTAAAGGTAGGGTAACAAGTAGAAGCAAAAAGGAAGAAGATGTGTTTACAAGAATGCGGTTTGGGCTTACAGCACTTAACAGTACATTACATAAAATCAACAAACATACTGATGGGATGTGTGAGTGTAGGAATAACCAGGAGACTATAGAGCAGTATTATGTATTGTCCATTGTATTGCAGGGAAAGACAAAGCTATTTACAAAACTACAAGAAAAGCAAGTTGAACTAAATATAGAGAACATTCTACAATTAAATACAGATAATATTTGTTTTAGGGATGTATATAGTTTTCTGCAATCCACGGGACTAAGTGGCAGAATTTAGTTTATTATTAGTATTACTGTTAGGAGTATTATTATGATTATTATTATAGTAGTGGTGGTACTATTAGGGAATATTATTATGTATATTATATATTTTTTTAATAAATATAATATATAATATATCATAATATAGATATATATATATATATATCATATATATATATAATATATTATAGATATATATATAGATATATATATTATTATATATATAATAAGTATTATTGGGACAGTTTTTAATATCACATTTATATG
Organism: Danionella dracula; assembly: GCA_900490495.1. NCBI lineage: Eukaryota > Metazoa > Chordata > Actinopteri > Cypriniformes > Danionidae > Danionella > Danionella dracula. The sequence goes on along the minus strand of UELW01000005.1, from coordinate 554,007 downwards.
GATTAGCGAACTCCTGGTCCACACTCCAGTCCAGATGGTGGCGGTAATGCTCCAAAAGTTGGTGACCAACCGCCAAAAGAAAAGAATGCAGAAGAAGAAGAAGGCCGGTATGCGTTCGCTTGCTCGGCTGATGCGTCCCTTTGGATTGTTTCGCTTCCGGTATCCTTGGTTGCAAGGCTTTTGACACAGTTAGTCATCAATTTATGTTTGAGACCTTGGATTTTTTCGGTTTTGGTAAAGTCTTTACCAGGGCTATTTGCACCTTATATAGCAACGGTAATAGTTCAGTAAAACTGTTAAATGGTGCTACTCCTAGGTTTTTCTTAGAAAGAGGAATAAGGCAGGGTTGCCCGATCTCCCCGTTTTTGTTTTTACTGGTAACACAAACAATGAGTCTTTATATAAATAAATTTAATTTTCAAGGTATAAGGATTGCTGGAAAAGAAATAAGATGCTGTCAACTAGCAGTGATACAACTATTTTTGCTAAGTTGTATGAAGTTAGTAAAGTGATAGACTGTTTAAATAATTTTTCTGTTGTTTCAGGGTTAAAACTAAATGTGAACAAGTGTGAGCTGTTTCCTCTTAAAAATTGTCAGCTTTCAGAAGTGAACGGTGTCCCAGTGAAGAACATTGTTACCTATTTAGGTATCACAATATGTAAAGATGAAATTAAAAGGGGTGAACTTAATTTTCAACATGTGCTTCCAAAAATTAAGAACAGATTCAATTTATGGTTAATGAGAGATCTCTCCATGACTGGTAGAGTACTTTTATCCAAGACTGAAGCTTATCCCGTTTTCTGTATCCTGCTATTCATTAGACGTTCCAAATTATAATTAAGGAAGTAGACAAAAATCTTTATGATTTTATTTGGAGAAACAGAACCCATTACATTAAGAAAGCTACTTTAACTCAATTAGTTTGCAAGGGAGGATTAAATGTAATGGACTTCAAACACTTCATATTATTTTAAAGAACAGACGGATTAAACACTATTTTCAATACAAAAATAGAATTTGTTTTTGTTCTGTAGAGAAAGAAGATGTTCCTCATTTTTTTGTAAATTGTGTTTATAGTCAAATGTTTTGGGTTGATTTGGAACACTTTTTATGCAAATGTCTGAAAGTGAAATTTAATTTTTGTGAGAAAGATATTGTTTTCTACCTAAGAAGGGACAATATGTCACCTAGTGTTTCTTATGTTATTAATCTTTGTTTGATTATGGGAAAGTTTCATATCCACAAGCAAAAGTGGGCAAAGGAAAACCCAATTTGACTCTGTTTAAAATTGAAATGCATCACTATATAAATTTGCTACTTGGACTGAAAAATAACAAAGCAAGACGGACTGTAGTAATTTGTAAAACCTTTAACCTCTTCATTTAATACTGTTCTATTTTCTGTTTGTATTTGAATTTTATGTTAGTTTTTTTTTTTTCTTCTTACTCTCTTAACTGTTGCATTATCCACTTTCCAGTTTTTGTGAATGACAGTTGGACTGCATTTGCAATTCTATGTCAAATCTATTAATATTTAATAAAAAAAAAAAATAAAAAAAAAAATCCTTGGTTGCAAGGTATGTGGGTAAACTGAAAGACGGTATGTCTGTAGCTCCGTTTCGCGGCACTAATTAGGATTCTTAATTAGCGCAGAGAAACATCTAAGGTGGCTGGAATGGTGTCGGCGGGCGGAGCATGTCTTTCTGACTGACGTGAGTAGTGTTTGTCTGTTCTCAGCTGCGCACCTTTAGCTGTATACTTTTGCGAAAGAGAATGAGTTTTGATTTTTCTCAATTTTAGGATCCTCACTCTGCGAAGTTTTGCGTGAACGCTGAGCTCCGTGACCTGACCTCACCTGTATCATTCTGCAGCAGGGGATGCGCCTGGGCGGATGCGATGTTTCTGTAAACGGACTTTAAAGGTGACGCGTGCGTGCGTGTGTGTGTGTGTGTGTGTGTGTGTGTGTGCGTGCGTGCGTGTGTGTGTGTGTGTGTGTGTGTGTGCACTGAAGCTGGGTCCGTCTCTCTCCGCTCCCACTGCCCCCTGGGGGACGAAACCCTTCAGGATTGATGTTTTATATTTTCACAATTTTAAATAAAATATTTATTCTTTGTATCTGGATCACGTCTCCTCTGTCTTCACTTTCCACGGGTGGAAGGGACCTCTGCTGCCTTTTGTCCTTGGGGTGTATTTCCCCGGGTTCCCCTCGGGTGGCGTAGTCTGGTTTTGGCATCTTTAACCTGTCACTTAGGGCCCTCTAGAGACCACACAGGGAACTGAGATCGCTCGGTTCAAATAAATTAGATCTACCCCGGGTAAATTCCAAACAGAGAAACTCCTCCTTTAGTTCCCCTGCGGCCCACAGAGGAACCAGCTTCAAAGGAGGTCAGGGGTGCCAATACTTTAGGACTCCTGTGGCCCACAGAGGAACCAGCTTCAAAGGAGGTCAGGGGTGCCAATACTTTAGGACTCCTGCGGCCCACAGGAACCAGCTTCAAAGGAGGTCAGGGGTGCCAATACTTTAGGATTCCTGCGGCCCACAGAGGAACCGCTTCAAAGGAGGTCAGGGGTGCCAATACTTTAGAACTCCTGCGGCCCACAGAGGAACCAGCTTCAAAGGAGGTCAGGGGGTGCCAATACTTTAGGACTCCTGCGGCCCACAGAACCAGCTTCAAAGGAGGTCAGGGGTGCCAATACTTTAGGACTCCTGCGGCCCACAGGAACCAGCTTCAAAGGAGGTCAGGGGTGCCAATACTTTAGGATTCCTGCGGCCCACAGAGGAACCAGCTTCAAAGGAGGTCAGGGGTGCCAATACTTTAGAACTCCTGCGGCCCACAGAGGAACCAGCTTCAAAGGAGGTCAGGGGTGCCAATACTTTAGGACTCCTGCGGCCCACAGAGGAACCAGCTTCAAGGAGGTCAGGGGTGCCAATACTTTAGGACTCCTGCGGCCCACAGAGGAACCAGCTTCAAAGGAGATCAGGGGTGCCAATACTTTAGGACTCCTGTGGCCCACAGAGGAACCAGCTTCAAAGGAGGTCAGGGGTGCCAATACTTTAGGACTCCTGCGGCCCACAGAGGAACCAGCTTCAAAGGAGGTCAGGGGTGCCAATACTTTAGGATTCCTGTGGCCCACAGAGGAACCAGCTTCAAAGGAGGTCAGGGGTGCCAATACTTTAGGATTCCTGTGGCCCACAGAGGAACCAGCTTCAAAGGAGGTCAGGGGTGCCAATACTTTAGGACCCCTGCAGCCCACGGAGGAACCAGCTTCAGAGGAGATCAGGGGTGCCAACACTTTAGTTCCCCTGTGGCCCACGGAGGAACCAGCTTCTGAGGAGATCAGAGGTGCCGAAACTTTAGTCACGTTTAAATCCAGGATAAAAACTCACCGGTTTAGTTGCGCTTTTGTTAACTGAGCACCAACGTCCAAACAACTATTTTATCTCTGCACTTCACATCTTAATCTGTTTTAATTGATGTTTTTAAATCACTATGATTTATACTTTTTTATGCTTGATTTTATTAAATGTACTTTTTTTATTCTTTGTTTTCCAATGTAAAGCACTTTGAGTTACACTGTGTGAATGTACTACAAATAAACTTGGTTCGCCTTATTTTGAGAAAAAATAGTATTGATGGTGAGATTTCTGATCCTGCGATTCAGTCTTTTACGTACATCCGTCCAGCAGGAGGCAGCAGAGCAACTTAAGTTTGTTTCTGCCGCTGTTAAACCCAGAAGAAGAAAACAAAGGAGCTACGAGGACAAAGCGAGAAGTTCTTTATCTTCAGCTGAAAAAGAAACAAACAGAAGAACTCCAGCAGCAGGAACTAATCACAGACTGCAGTAATACTCGAGTAAAGATGGAGCTGAAAGAAGAACCCTGCGGAATAAAAGAAGAAGAAACAGAAGAACTAACAGGTCAGTGTTTGTCTTTGTGTTAAACTCTGATCGAGAATCCAAAGAGAAAGTAGTTTTAATGAGCAAATAAAATGATTTTTGTTTTGTTTTAGACATTAGTTCTTGGTTTATTCTCTTAGTTGTTGTTTTTAATTCTAGTCTCAACTGAAGTGAAGAAAGACTGTGAGGACATGTTCCAGATCAAGAAGGAGCTGATAATAAAACTCTGCAGAATAAAAGAAGGAACAGAAGAACTAACAGGTCAGTGTTTGTCTTTGTGTTAAACTCTGATCGAGAATCCAAAGAGAAAGTAGTTTTAATGAGCAAAGAAACTGATTTTGGTGTGTTTAGACATCGGTTCAGGGTTTATTCTCTTATTATTATTCTTTTTTTTAATCCTAGTCTCAGCTGAAGTGAAGAAAGACTGTGAGGACATGTTCAAATTCAAAAAAGAAGAAGAAACTCCTGGAGAGACAAAGATGGAGCTGATAGAAGAACTCTGCAGAATAAAAGAAGAAGAAAACAGAAGAACTAATAGGTGAGTGTTTCTTTTCATTCTGAGAGAATCTAAAGAGAGAAAAAAAACGGAGAAGTTGAGGGCACATCTATTCGAATATAAGTTGCAAGTCTATGTGTGTGAACACACCTCTGCTGCCAACGACACATTCCACAATCGTCCCGAGCGAATGGTGTGAGCATAACGTCTCAGGTTTTTGTAAGAGAACGACCAATGAGAGCTGCTGTTTTGATGACGTGAATGGAACACGACGGCGCTCAATACACAGCGCTCAATACACACTTCCTCTTCAATCTCACAACAGAAAACAGCACCAAAGAACTACGAGATGAACATCTGAGGAAAAACAGCCAAAGAGGAAGAATATAAACATCCAGAAGCGTGTATTGTGTGTGCGACCCTCAAAGGTTATAAAGCAGCTGGCGTGTGGCTGTTGTCCCTGAGTAATGGAAAGTTTCTTTCAACTCTGCAGGGTGCAGTTCGCATGCTAGTGTTGAAAGTTGCTGCAGTGACGCTCCTTACCATTGGTTGGCGCTCATGATTAGTGATGAGTCGTTCGTGAAAAGAATAAATCTGACTCTAGTAATAACTCTTTTCCTGGAGAGAATGGTCTTCTGTGTCGGTGATTACACTGATAATAATCAGAAGACCGCGTTAAGCACATTTGTTTACTCAGATTAGTGTATTTTGGTGTATTTTGGGTCTTTGTAGTGTTGTTTAACTTCAAGAATTTGCAATTCAACTTCCTTTTCCAACTTCATTCTCATGCCTAATTTAAAGACATTACATGAATTCTGCACGCTTAGAGCAGATCTAGGTGAAAGGTGCAGTAAGTAGGTCAAAAGCTCTAAGCAACTGTGAGGCGGCCTGGTGGGCAAAAGAGGTAGTGCGTGTTATCATGAACATGCCATGATTAGGACATGAGCTGGACATGCCAAGAACGCATGAAAGACGAGCCAATGAACGGTCGAGATGGGAATGCATCATAACGGGTATAAAAGATGGAGACATGCACAGAGCGGTCGGGCTTGCTAGCGGAGCGGCTGCGTCTCCGGAGCCAGAGACACCTGATGGTGACCGAGCGAGGAAAAAACTTTTAAGACAACGAAAAGATGTTTGCTTTGAGAAACCAACCAATTTTTATCTACGATGGATGAGTACTATTTTACTTTTATTATGTTATTTAATATATTTAAAAAGAGATTAATTAGAAGAAATGTAATTGATTGCAATTACTGGCTATCGGGTTTTTGTTTTAAAAATAATTTTTAATCTTTGATTTTTTTAATGCAAAAGCTTAAGAGCAAGAACTGACCACAAAGGAGTCTTCTGACCAGTCTCTAAGCATTTAAAATGTATAATTTAGGGCAGAATCGACTTACTTAACCTAAACTGAGAATAATAAATAAAAAGGTTGAAGGTGTAAAAACTAAATGAATTGATTGAACACCATAAAACAGTAGGAAAGTTTTGCAATTAGATTACATTTGTTTCTCAATATTAACAATATGAAAGAATCGTTCTTTTAAATGATCAAGAGTCAAAAGAACAAAGCACCAAGTCGAATGGAATTTTGTATCATTACTGAGGGACAACACCCATACGCGGCTGTTTTATAATCTTTGTGGGCTTTATTGAACAGCTTTTGATGGTTGAACACCAGCAATACAAGCTTCTGGATGTTTATGCTCTCGGTTTTCGCGGTCTCTTCCTCGGCCGTTCATCTCGATGTTCTTTGGTGCTATTTTCTGGAGAGGGTTCAAGCTTATACTGGCCAGCAGGACCAGCCACTGGCAGGTCACGGCTCCTCTGGCTAGCAGTGGTTCTGTTTGTCAAATGAGAGCGTCTGTTTTTATTTTAGTGACTTTGAATCTTGATTTGTGCCAAATTACTGCTTTATCTTTTTGCTCAGCTAAGATTTTAATCAGATGTAGCACACAGCTCTGTAATGTTCTTTAAAACCCTTGATCGCGACTTACAGGTAAAGTAGTCATCTGTCACCCAACTTAACAGTATTGCACATTCATTTTCGCTCATGTCTGTTAATCTTTATTTCATAAGCTTCAATAAAAAAATATGCCTTACAGATTTGTGTTTCTAAGGTATAAAGGTATTAAAAAGCTATGATCTCAAGTCGCAGTCCATCAACTGACTGGCCACGTGACCAGCCAGCCAAGATCAAGGGTTTTACTATTTGGTCGTATTTAAGCTTTACCTTTTACATGCCGGCACAGAGTTGATTTTATAGTCTCAACTCAATATAGTGATTTTTCACACTGCTCTGAATCAATTTCAAACAAGTTCACAGCTCTTTAAAACATGGAGTTTTTAACTCTGGTTTTATCGTCGTTCTCTGATTTCTCAAAGAGAAAGTCTCTCTCTCTCTTCACAAGTGTGTCTCAGAGAATGGCTCCGCGCTCCTCTCTCACTGGGTCTCTTACAGGGTGTTTAGACCAAGCGCTAAACACGCGGGCAGAACGGGTCTCCCGCGCCTATCTGACCGATTTCAAACCGGGGTGCACTCGCGTGAGGACGTCCGCTCCGAGAACGGCGCGGTGCTAAGCGTGAGCTCGCTGGGAGAGGCGTGGCGATGACGAGACCGGAGCATCCTGCTGCTGACCGTCTTTCTCTCCTATTTCTTTCTCCTCTCCTTCAAAACGTGTCCCTCAACCCTCTCAACTACTTCCTACACACTCCTTCTGATGAATAATCATGCTTAGCTTTAGCTAACATCAGCACAATATCCATTTATATCTGGTTGATTAATTAAAATGTGTAGTTTACCAGATTCAGCCACCTCAGCACCCACTTAATTCCAAGCAAGGTCGTTTTTGCTTCCACATTGATGATAAAACAAAGTTAATTCTGGCTGGCCACAAACTGTGATATTTGTCTCCTCTATTGTTGTTACTCATGTTTCTGCTTCACAGAACAACCATGTGACTACAAAAGCAAGCCCATGATTGGTTGTCGCGCAAACGAACTTTCGCATGAGTAGAAATATTTCTACTCCCGCGATCAGTTCGTTGTGCCGCGCCCCGTCTCTCGCGCCTCGTCTCGTGGCATTCGCGCCCCCCCCGCGCCGCATGGTTCGGACCCTTTGAACCACGGGGAGCCTTATCGCGTCTTTACATAGACTTTACATTGAAATCAGCCGCTCTTACCTCATCACTCGCGCTTGGTGTGTTGGCAGCATTACAAAGATTCCCTCAACGAAAACCACATTGAAGTTTTCCTTGAATCCCATTACCAGCATTTTCATTCTGGCCTCGAAGCCTCAGCACAAGAAAAGTCCAAAAAGCAGAACCTAAAGACAGAATCCCCAAAGATAAACAGGTCGTGGCCTCTGTTTAGTATCTACATCACATGGAATTCTGAAGGCTAAACTGAAAAATAAGCTGAACAAATAAGTTATAACAAACTTAAGAGAAGAAAAAAACATTTGTTAATAATCTTGAAACTTTATAAATAAAATAATCAATATTAAGATTTATATAAATAAATAAACAAATTACTTTTCCTTAAACCTACAACCTAGTTAAACACCAAGCTAATTTGGCTGCGAAACTTGCTTTTATTTATTTTTAACGTGTCCCATTAAACAACATTGTTAGTGTAGTCTATAGTTTAGTGCAGCTAAAAAAAAAGTAACTCCTGTTTAATAAAATAAATAATAATAACCTAAACAATGTTGATAAAGCAGATAGATATTACTCTACATAATATGGCCTCACCACACTGTTCCTCACCAAATTGCGAAGATCAGGAATCATTCGATCTCAGCGTCATCAAATCTGAATTAGCAGATATTGAGCTTCAGATCAGCCTCTTACAGGCCAAAAGATCCAAGCTCAAGGAACAATGTGTGGCGATCTCCGCTCATAAAAATTCTAATATTAATTCAGCGTCTGTGCACAGAAGGAGATGCTGCTGCAGTAAACTGCACGCCAGCACTGGACCATCACAGTCCCGCTTTCTTGTTTTGTGATCAGAAGAGGAGAAGACGAACCCGTCCCGGGGGGCCTTCACTCCTCCCGCGCAACCAAGTTTTCAGATGCACCCAGAACCGGTTCACAGTCTCAGCGAACCTGAGATGAACACTCTGGTGATTGGCAGTTCCATCGTGACACGTCCAAGTGACTGTCGGTACGAACAAAGCACGTACGCACTGCTCCCGGTGCTAGGGTTCTGGTTTAGCCGCACGTTACCTGCAATCCTGAAGCATGATGGAAACATCAAGGCTG
>UELW01000005.1:426403-545249 GCA_900490495.1 Danionella dracula | reverse complement strand
TCATAATAGGAAGTTGTATCAACTGATCAATAAACCAAAGCAGTGAGGGAGTAGAGGAAGAAGATAAAGGAAAAAAGAGAGTTTTTTTTTATTTATTTTTATAGTAGGTGTTCCCTGAAGAGAAGAGTTTTCAGTTGCTTTCTGAAAGCTGTTAGTGTTGCAGCTTTTATGACTGGATCAGAAGTTTGTTCCAGCAGCCAGGGACAGTGAGCGAGAAGGTTCTGCTGAGAGATCTTCTGCCCTTGTGGGATGGAGCCACGAGTCGCTGTTCCTTCTCTGAGCGCAGGCTTCTGGAGGACATGTAGGAGCGTATGAGCTCATGGAGGTAAACAGGGGCTGATCTGGAGATAGTTTTGTATGCCAGCGTTAGCGATTTGAATTTAACCCGAGCTGCAATGGGGAGCCAATGAAGAGTGATGAAGAGGGGAGTAACATGAGCTCGTTTCGGTTCCTTGAAGATAAGACGAGCTGCAGAGTTCTGGATCATCTGCAGAGGTTTGAGGGTATTTGCTGGAAGTCCTGCTAGGAGAGTGTTGCAGTAGTCCAGACGTGAGAGGAGCAGAGCCTGAACCAGGAGTTGAGTTGCATGCTGAGTTAAGAAGGGCCTGATCTTTCAAATGTTGTGCAGTGCAAATCTACACGCTCGAGTTGTCTTTGTTTTTTGGTCTTTGAAGGACAGCAAGTAGAGATGTCGTTCAGGCAGTCAGTTATGCGGGTATTTACTGACAGCTCATCAGGGGGGAACGACAGATAGAGTTGAGTGTCGTCAGCATAGCAGTGGTAGGAGAATCCGTGTCTGAGGATGATAGGGCCCAGGGAGGTGGTGTAGATGGAGAAGGGGGCCAAGGACTGAACCCTGGGGAACCTCGGTGAGTAGTTTATGAGTGTTTGAGACCTCACCCCTCCACCCGACACTGAAAGATCTACCAGTGAGATAGGACTCAAGCCAATCGAGTACAGTTCCAGTGATGGCCATCGCAGAGAGAGTGGAGAGAAGGATCTGATGGTTGTTTGTGTCAAACGCTGCAGAGAGGTCTAGTAGGATGAGGGCAGATGATCTGTGGTTAGCCCTGGCCCCTCGCAGTGCTTCCGTTACAGACAACAAAGCTGTTTCAGTTGAGTGTCCGTTCTTGAAGCCTGATTGATTGTCATCAAGTTGTTGTTCTGAGTCAGGAAGGTAGAGAGTTGATTGAAGACGACTCGCTCGATGAGTTTTGCATTGAAGGGCAGCAAAGAGACAGGTCTGTAATTTTTCCACCAGTGATGAGTTGAGTGTGGGGTTTCTTGAGAAGCGGGGTGACTCTGGCCACCTTGAAGGTGTCGGGGAAAATGCCGGTAGTGATGGAGGAGTTGATGATGTGAGTGAGGGCAGGTTGTGATGTAGGTGAGATGGTTTGTAGAAGGTGAGAGGGGATGGGATCGAGGGGGCAGGTGGTTGGATGCGCTGAGAGAAGGAGTTTGGACACCTGATCTTCTGTGAGTGGAGTGAATGCGGACATGAAAGGTGTCGAGGATTGTGGATGAATTTGGGTGCAAGGTGGTGCAAACTGTCGGCTGATGGTGAGGGTTTTGTCTGTGAAGTGATCTGCGAAGTCATCTGCAGTGAGAGAGGATGCTGGGGGAGATTGGGGTGGACAGAGGAGTGAGTTGAAAGTCCTGAAGAGCTTTCGGCTGTCTTTGGCATGTTCAATCTTGTCGTGGTAGTATGTCGTCTTCGCTTCTTGTACCTTGCTTGAGAAGGTTGAGACGGCAGTTTGGTACGCTTCGAGGTCTGCCATGCTCTTTGATTTCTTCCATTTGCGCTTTGCTGATCTGAGGGTGGACCTCTGTTCCCGGAGAGCGTGCGATAGCCGAGGGTTTGATGGTGTTATTCTGGCTGGCCTGGAAGAGAGAGAGTTGATCGAGGCATGTAGCGAGTGTGGAGCAGAAACGGTTAGTTGCATCGTGAATGTTTAAAGAGGAAAAGTTTCCAGGTGTTAAAAGAGAAGAGGACACAGCTGAAGAAAAGAGAGAGGGATCAAGGGATTTAAGGTTATGTCAGAAGGTGACAGGAGGTGGAGTTGAGTGTGAGCTTGTAGGCAGTGTGAGTTTGAACGTGATGAAGAAGTGATCAGATGTGTGCACAGGAGTATATTTAGTATCTGCATAACATGGAATTTTAAAATCACATTTCATTATTATTCTAACAGTTCCACTAAAGTTTAGTGATTTTTAAAATACATGAATTGACTTGAATTGAAGGCTTAAACGATATGTATTTTTATTTAATATGATTTTATTTGTCTTTTAATCACAGGCTCAGCTGAAGTGAACAAAGACTGTGAGAACCTGTTCCAAACAACCCAGGTCAAAAAGGAAGAAGAAAATTCCCCATCTGAAGAGAAATTCTCAGATAAACCAGCGGTAAAAGGAGAAAATGAAGATAGTTTCTCCTGCGCTAAACGCGAAACGAGTGTCGGTAAAATAAACTCTCTTAAAAGACACATGAGGATTCACACTGGAGAGAAACCATACAGATGTTCAAACTGTCCGAAGAGTTTCACCACTTCAACATATCTTAAATCTCATGAGAGGATTCACACTGGAGAGAAACCATACAGATGTTCAAACTGTCCGAAGAGTTTCACCACTTCAACATATCTTAAATCTCATGAGAGGATTCACACTGGACAGAAACCATACAAATGTTCAAATTGTGAAAAGAGTTTCACCAGTTCAACTAATCTTAAAAATCATGAGTGGATCCATGCTGGAGAGAAACCACACAAATGTTCATACTGTAAAAAGAGTTTCACCACTTCAACATATCTTAAATCTCACGAGAGGTTTCACACTGGAGAGAAACCTTACAAATGTTCAGTCTGTAAGAAGAGTTTCACCACATCAACTAATCTTAAGACCCATGAGTGGATTCACACTGGACAGAACCCATACGAATGTTCTGTATGTGAAAAGATTTTCACCACTTCAGCTAATCTTAAAACTCATGAGATGAAACACACTGGAGAGAAAGCATACAAATGTTCAATATGTAAGAAGAGTTTCACCACTTCAGCTAATCTTAAGACCCATGAGTGGATTCACACTGGAGAGAAACCATACAGATGTTCACACTGTAATAAGTGTTTCACAACTTCATTATATCTTAAATCTCATGAGAGGATTCACAAAGGAGAAAAACCATTACAATGTTTAGTATGTAAGAAGAGTTTCTATCAATCATGCAGTCTTAAACGTCATGAAAGGATTCACACTGGAGAGAAACCATACAAGTGTTTATACTGTAAGAAGAGTTTCAGCAGGTCATCCCATCTTCAATCACACGAGATGATTCACACTGGAGAGAAACCATTCAAATGTGATATCTGTAAAAGCAGTTTTATCAGATCATCTGGCCTTAAACGTCATAAGAGGACTCACACTGGAGAGAAACCATACAAATGTTCAGTCTGTAAAAAGAGTTTCAGTGATTTGTCCAATCTTAAAACTCATGAGAGGATTCACACTGCAGAGAAACCATACAAATCTTCACACTGAAAAAAGATTTACACCAATTCAACCCATCATAAATCTCATGAGAAGATTCACACAGGAGAAAGCCATAAAAATCTTTGCTTCAATGTACCAAACAGCAATCTCCTTCTCTCCCAAGGGAAACCTCCTCTTTTCCCTCTCGATGCGTGATAGAAAGTGACTGAACTGCAGTTCCCAGAGCGGCTGCTTGAGGCTGACTCCAAAAGGGAGCCAGTTCTCATTCACCTCGATGTTAAAACTGACCAACTCTGGAGCTAAAAAAATGAACTCTCTGAGAGGTGTGACTTAATTTTTACATTTGTCTGTTTAAGATATATATTATTATAAACTTCAGCCAAATAAACGCCTCTTCTGCGTCTATGTCCAGACTCTGTGGACGTGTTGGAGTACTGGCTACACCCATTTTGACCTTCATTTGACTTTCCAGAAACCAATAGGTGACGTCATGAACACTCCGTCCATGTTATATACAGTCAAAGTGCTCTCCCTGTCAGCGCGAAAGAAAGTAACGGAACTGTAGTACCTAGACAACCAATGGTGGCAGAAGTGAGCAGATTTGGATTTATACTCCCATGGGAAAAAAAGTACAACTTTACAACAGAAATAGAACACATATAATCCTCAGTGCGGAAGTGTTTTTTAGATCACTAGTTTAGACCTTCATGATCACTCTGAGGAAGATGAAATATATGTGTTGAGACGTGTTGAGGTTTAAACCTTCATTCGATCAGAATCTTTGCTACTTATGTTTGATTTCAGAGTTCATCATAGTACAGAGACAGCTCTGGTGAAGATAAAGCCTAATTTATTCTTCTGCAAAACTTGAAAAACTGCTCTCTGGCGAAGCGCCGCTCGCACCCATTTGTGAACAAAGCATTTATTGTTGTGCGCTAAAGGTAATTTGATTTCATTTGAAAAAGGTTCAGCTCATACTTAGAGGAGAGAAGCTTCTGTGTGAGTTTAGGTGTGATCACATGATGCACTAAACACAGATTTCTTCTGGCGTTCCTCATAAACAAAATAAACTAGCCCATGCTTTTATCTCCATCAGGCTGTACGCTCTACTAACTGCTCTTCCCAAAAACACCATTAGAGGGCTGCAGCTCGTTCACAATGGAGCTGCACAGATCCAGACCAGAACTAGAAAGTCAGAGCAGAGTCCTCAGGTCTCTACGCTGGCTGCCAGTGACTCTCAGAAAAGATTTTAAACTGCTGCTCGTCTAAAAGTCACAGAAAAGCTCAGCACTAGAACACAAAACAGATCCGCTGTTACTGAATACAACAAACAGAGCTCTCAGATTCACATCAGTTAGAACTACCACAGGTTCTCTCCAAACAGGGAGAGTCTGCTTTCAGTTACTATGCTGCCCGAAGCTGGAACCAGCTTCCAGAAGAGGTTATTGTAAAAAGTGAACTCTTCACTCCTCTCACTGGAGCCTGAAGGAGAGAATGAGCGCACTGGAGCTGTTTCTCTGCTGTAAAGGAAGTTCATCATGGGGTCAGATAACGAGCTGCAGGATCATCTCTTCTAAAAGGAAAGAGAGAGATCCACACTTGAGCTGGTCAGACTGGTTTTCCCTCGAGAGCTGTTAACCTTTGTTTTATTTGTGATGCCTTTATTGAAATGACTGTAATGATTAAACCTTCTTCGAATGCTTGTTTATTATTGATTCAATGTTTTTGTTGTTTGCAATGTTTTTGAAAAATAAACAGCTTTTAAGTAAGAATAATAGTTTCAATCGTGTGTTTCTGAATGCAAATGTTGGGAGATAAGTAACTTTATTCAAATATAAAGTTCTTTATTGTAGTTAAGAGACAGATCACTAAAATCCCAATCCTGGAACTGAAGAGTCTGTAACCTCAGGGTTCTCTTTGAGGGTTATAGATCAGCTCAGCAGTGTAGTACGACTGCTACAGCTCCAGAAATACAGCTCTTAGTTTGTGTATAAATTACTCAACACTGAAAGCTAATATCCGTGGACATGTTTAAAGCTGCTGTTTAAGTGTTCAGTGGTCTGCAACCGCTCACTCGAACAGCTATTGTTTGAGCAGAGCAGAAGTCTCTCTGATCTTTTCTTCATTTTGTGAGTTCACTTGCTAAAGCAGGAGTCAACAATGTTTTTTAACCTGAGAGCTGATTCTTGGGGGAAAAACTCAATAGAAGAGTCATGATAGTGTTGGTGCTGACTGATATAAAATATTTTATAAACTATAACATTTCAGTGCTTACCGCTGTTAAGCGACCTCTAAACCTCAAGTGAAGCCTTCCCAGAATGCATTTTAATAAAGAGCAGCTGTTATTAAATTTAATAAGTATTCTGCTGTTAAACTTTCACATAATTTAAGAGTTATTAGTCTGGTCTTAATTAATCTTAAATCTTATATATAAAATAATCTTAATAAGCTTCCATACACCAATTAATACAATTGTTTAGATTAGCTTGCTCATAACGAAATCACACAGAATATGATGTTTTTATTCATGTAGAGTTAATCATAAAATATGATTTCAGTTGAAAGCTTAGAGGTGAAATATGTGATTTTCCAATAATAATGAACGCTTCAGAACAATAACATTGTTTGAGTTTAACAGTTTATTACAAACACAGATCCACAGAGCATCCAACGTTCTCTTAAAGTCTTTGACAAAAAATAAAAACAACAACAGTTCAACACAATCATTAGACTCGCAGTGCTGGACGGACCTGGTTCATATGTCTGACGTGCGAGAAACCGTTGATGTGAGCGTTAAAAGACTAGTTGAGTATCACTCGGACTCTTAATAATAATCTAAGACTACTAATGTATTTAATTTACATAGGCTTTTAATACTAATTAGTTCATATTTTAATAATTTAGCGGAATGATCAATGTGTGTACTGGAAGCTTTGAGAAGTCTGAAAAAAAAAGAAACAACTACAACAAAACCGCTCATGTCAATATAAACAAAGTGTTATCAGAGTACATGCGCTGATGATAACAGATATAATAGTTACACCTGGAGCAAAAATAACATTAATAATTCATTAAATTAATCTAGACACTCAAATAAAAATCGACCATCTCACCATCAATCTTATTCCCTCTAAATGGAACACTTCAGTCTTTAATCAAAGCTGATGTCGATCAAAACCTGTAAGGCTCCGTTCCTCTTCTGAACATGTTTAGAAGTATTTGGAGGTTCTTCTGGAGGCTGGTGACGGTCCCAGAGACGCATGTCACCAGGGTTTATGGTGCTCTTCTCCTGAACAGCACATCACAGTTCTGTACGCTTCTAAGCTGTCTTTAGCACTTTTCCACTACGTTCTGCTCGTGGACCCGATGCTGCTTTTAGAACCTGCTCTGAGGAGGTTCTGTAACCTACACCAGAACTGGAACCGACAGCGTTCCCTTTGATTAGCCGGAGCCAGCCTGAGAATCTGAACTCCTGTGTCATAAAGCCTTTATTTTGCTGTTTTTTTATGCTGACAATTTTAACGTATACAAAATATAATATCAAGTATACATATCAAGGGATTATGACAAAATAACAATACAAAGTGAATGGAGGGTGAGAACTACAGAAAAACTACCTAAAATAAGGAAAACAAAACAAACACTCACACTCAGGAGGCAGGATTTTCTTGTAATTTTACTTTCTGTATGATAGATAAATAATTAATCGCTCATTGTGTTATATTTTTTTGGGCTTTGCAAAATTATAAGTAATTAATGAAAAAGAGTAAAATTTGGTTTCTTTTTAAATATCATTTATGTATGAAGAATTTCACCATCATAAAAATATTTTTAGTGAAATGTCCACTTTCACGTTGTCCATCACAAAACCATAATTAATGTCCTTCAAAGAAAAGTTGTTCAGAAGTTTTTTTTGTTTGTTTTTAAATTAGATTTGATCGATTGGGACAATCATTGTCTTAACACCACAACAATTATTAATTGTGAATAAAAATCACAATTGTTTGAATCAAAACTAAATTTAAGATATTGTTTAGATGGGTAAAAACCATTCAACAATTAATTGGGGAGATTAAACAGCTTTTATTATAGATTTAAATTTAGTTTGATTTGAGGTTACATTATATTTCCTATTGAACAGCTCGTATGACATTTGAGTGTCCTCTGTGAGCGAAGTCTGGGCTTGCCTCGGAGAACAGGACGAAGATAGATGGATCCTTTCAGCGTTGCTTTATTGCTCTTTAAAACAAAACACTTTGGTTTCTCAGCTCCTGACTCTGTTGATGCTGATGAATGAATAAATCTCGTTCCAGAATTTGGAAACTTTACCATTTACTCTAAGTTTCTTAAGGAAATTTGTTATTGTGAGGTGCAGATTCACCCCTTTGTGTAGTTTGATTATTGATAATTATTGTGGCAACTAAACCGAATGATATTTTAAAAAGACTAAAACTTAGGTGGCTGCCAAAAGCAACACTGTTCATGAGATTTAAAGGTTAGGGTAAGGATACAAACTCTTACAAAAAAAATGAAAGATACAAACTCTTACAGCAGTATGAACATTTGCACCATTTCTCTCTTGTGTGAATCATTTCATGGGATTTAAGAGTGGGTGACGGGGTGAAACTCTTCTTAGGCTGAACATTTGTATGGTTTCCCTCATGTGAATCCACTCGTGAGATTTAAGCGTGGATGACGTGGTGAAACTTTTTTTACAGTGTGAACATCTGTATGGTTTCGTTCCAGTGTGTATCCACTCATGAGATTTAAGAGTAGACGATTGAGTGAAACTTTTTTCACAGATTGAGCATTTGTACGGTTTATCTCCAGTGTGAATCCTCTCGTGAGATTTAAGAATGGATGATGTGGTGAAACTCTTTTTACAGACTGAACATTTGTATGGTTTTTCCCCTCTGTGAATCCGCTCATGAGATTTCAGATGGAATGAAGTGGCAAAACTCTTTTTACAGTATGAACATGTGTATGGTTTCTCTCCAGTGTGAAAACTCTCATGATTTCTAAGAGTGGACAATTGTGTGAAACTCTTCTTACAGATTGAACATTTGTATGGTTTCTCTCCAGTATGAATTCTCTCATGAGATTTAAGAATGGATGGTGTGGTGAAATTCTTCATACAGACTGAACATTTGTTTACATTCTTTCCAGTGTGAATCCGCTCATGAGATTGAAGATACAATGAAGTGGTGAAACTCTTTTTACAGTGTGAACATCTGTATGGTTTCTCTCCAGTATGAATCAACTCGTGAGATTTAAGAATGGATGGTTGAGTGAAACTCATCTTACAAATTGAACATTTGTATGGTTTCTCTCCAGTGTGAATCCACTCATGAGTTTTCAGATTAGATGATTGAGTGAAACTCTTCTTACAGATTGAACATGTGTATGGTTTCTCTCCAGTGTGAATCCTCTCATGAGACTTAAGAGTGGATGATGCAGTGAAACTCTTTTTACAGACTGAACATTTGTACGGCTTCTTTCCGGTGTGAATCCTCTCGTGAGATTTAAGATGGGATGATCTGCTGAAACTCTTCACACAGACTGAACATTTGTATGGTTTCTCTCCAGTTTGAATCATCATGCGTTTTTTAAGACTGAAACTTTTTCCACATTCAGAGCTGGAGGAGAAATCTTCATTTTCTCCTTTTACCGAAGGTTTCTCTGTGAATTTCTCTTCAGATTGGAACATTTCTTCCTTTTTGACCTGGGTTTCTTGGAACAGATTCTCACAGTCTTTGTTCACTTCAGTTGAGCCTGTGATTAAATTAAGACAAATTATATCGTATTAAATCAAAACAAATTTCTTTAAATATTAGATTCAACTTAATCCATTTACTTCAAAAAGCACTAACCAACTTATAGTGGAACTGTTAGAATAATAATGAAATGTGATTCATCTTAAATTAAATTCATTCATTCATCTTCATGTTGGCTTTCTTCCCTTTCGGGGTCTCCACAGCAGAATGAACCGCCAACTCTTCTGGAATATGTTTTACGCAGCGGATGCCCTTCCCTGCTGCAACCCATCTCTGGGAAACATCCACACACTCAAACACTATGGACATCGCTGGGAATTAAATTAAATTCTAATGTTTAAAATTGTCATTGCATTTCAATTTATAAACATATTCCTTACAAATAATGTAGTAAAATATTAAAAGTAGACTCTACATATTGAATCTTTGATCAAATAATATTAGGGTGGCATTCATTTTGAAGTTATAAAATTTTATAAATTATGATCATGTTCTAATCTCTTTTAAAGTAATATTAAACTAAATGTGTGAACGATGAGAGACTCCTCAGTTTTTCTCTCTTTAGATTCTCTCAGAATGAAAAGAAACACTCACCTATTAGTTCTTCTGTTTCTTCTTCTTTTATTCTGCAGAGTTCTTCTTTCAGCTCCATCTTTGTCTCTCCAGGAGTTTCTTCTTCCTTTTTGATCTGGAACAGGTTCTCACAGTCTTTCTTCACTTCAGCTGAGACTAGGATTAAAAACAACAAATAAGAGAATAAACCAAGAACCGATGTCTAAAACACAACAAAATCAGTTTATTTGATCATTAAAACTACTTTCTCTTTGGATTCTCGATCAGAGTTTAAACACAAAGAGAAACACTGACCTGTTAGTTCTTCTGTTTCTTCTTCTTTTATTCCGCAGGGTTCTTCTTTCA
The DNA here is from genome assembly GCA_900490495.1 of Danionella dracula. Taxonomy (NCBI): domain Eukaryota; kingdom Metazoa; phylum Chordata; class Actinopteri; order Cypriniformes; family Danionidae; genus Danionella; species Danionella dracula. The sequence goes on along the minus strand of UELW01000005.1, from coordinate 535,068 downwards.
GCTCCATCTTTACTCGAGTATTACTGCAGTCTGTGATTAGTTTCTGCTGCTGGAGTTCCTTCTGTTTCTTTCTTCTTCAGCTGAAGAGAAAGATCTTCGCATTCTTTTTCCTCCTCTTCTTCTTTTTGGTAAACTGAAGTTTCTCTGCTGCCTCCTGCTGAACGAATAAACAAATAAACGAAAAAAAAGAATCTGAAAGGCAGTGAGAGCAACAGTTTTACTTTGATAAACGATTAGAATCAGGTTGAATGTGTTTGATTAGATTAGTCATAAAGGTGACTTAAAGAAGAGATAATATGGTGAGTTTGTTGGTTAACATTCCCTCGGTCCCTTACATGAACGCAAATAAGAAACTGTGAGCATGAGTGCGTAACATTCCCTCGGTCCCTAACATGAACACGAATAAGAAACATTGAGCGCGAGTACGTAACATTCCCTCGGTTCCTAACATGAACACGAATAAGAAACTGTGAGCATGAGTGCGTAACATTCCCTCGGTCCCTAACATGAACACGAATAAGAAACTGTGAGCATGAGTGCGTAACATCCCCTCGGTCCCTAACATGAACACGAATAAGAAACTGAGAGGATGAGTGCGTAACATTCCCTCGGTCCCTAACATGAACACGAATAAGAAACTGAGAGCGCGAGTGCGTAACATTCCCTCGGTCCCTAACATGAACACGAATAAGAAACTGTGAGCATGAGTGCGTAACATTCCCTCGGCCCCTAACATAAACACGAATAAGAAACTGTGAGCATGAGTGCGTAACATTCCCTCGGTTCCTAACATGAACACGAATAAGAAACTGTGAGCACGAGTGCGTAACATTTCCTTGGTCCCTAACATGAACACAAATAAGAAACTTTGAGCATGAGTACGTAACATTCCCTCGGTCCCTAACATGAACACGAATAAGAAACTGTGAGCATGAGTGCGTAACATTCCCTCGGCCCCTAACATAAACACGAATAAGAAACTGTGAGCACGAGTGCGTAACATTTCCTTGGTCCCTAACATGAACACAAATAAGAAACTTTGAGCATGAGTGCGTAACATTCCCTCGGTCCCTAACATGAACACGAATAAGAAACTGTGAGCATGAGTGCGTAACATTCCCTCGGCCCCTAACATAAACACGAATAAGAAACTGTGAGCATGAGTGCGTAACATTCCCTCGGTCCCTAACATGAACACGAATAAGAAACTGTGAGCACGAGTGCGTAACATTTCCTCGGTCCCTAACATGAACACAAATAAGAAACTTTGAGCATGAGTGCGTAACATTCGCTTGGTCCCTAACATGAACGCGAATAAGAAACTGTGAGCGCGAGGCCGTAACATTCGCTTGGTCCCTAACATGAACATGAATAAGAAACTGTGAGCGCAAGGCCGTAACATTCCCTCGGTCCCTAACATGAACGCGAATAAGAAACTGTGAGCACGAGTGTGTAACATTCCCTCGGTCCCTAACATGAACACGAATAAGAAACTGTGAGCGCCAGTGCGTAACATTCCCTCGGTCCCTAACATGAAAGCGAATAAGAAACTGTGAGCATCAGTGTGTAACATTCCCTCGGTCCCTAACATGAACACGAATAAGAAACTGTGAGCATAAGTGCGTAACATTCCCTCGGTCCCTAACATGAAAGCGAATAAGAAACTGAGCATGAGTGCGTAACATTCCCTCGGCCCCTAACATAAACACGAATAAGAAACTGTGAGCACGAGTGCGTAACATTTCCTTGGTCCCTAACATGAACACAAATAAGAAACTTTGAGCATGAGTACGTAACATTCCCTCGGTCCCTAACATGAACACGAATAAGAAACTGTGAGCATGAGTGCGTAACATTCCCTCGGCCCCTAACATAAACACGAATAAGAAACTGTGAGCATGAGTGCGTAACATTCCCTCGGTCCCTAACATGAACACGAATAAGAAACTGTGAGCACGAGTGCGTAACATTTCCTCGGTCCCTAACATGAACACAAATAAGAAACTTTGAGCATGAGTGCGTAACATTCGCTTGGTCCCTAACATGAACGCGAATAAGAAACTGTGAGCGCGAGGCCGTAACATTCGCTTGGTCCCTAACATGAACATGAATAAGAAACTGTGAGCGCAAGGCCGTAACATTCCCTCGGTCCCTAACATGAACGCGAATAAGAAACTGTGAGCACGAGTGTGTAACATTCCCTCGGTCCCTAACATGAACACGAATAAGAAACTGTGAGCGCCAGTGCGTAACATTCCCTCGGTCCCTAACATGAAAGCGAATAAGAAACTGTGAGCATCAGTGTGTAACATTCCCTCGGTCCCTAACATGAACACGAATAAGAAACTGTGAGCATAAGTGCGTAACATTCCCTCGGTCCCTAACATGAAAGCGAATAAGAAACTGAGCATGAGTGCGTAACATTCCCTTGGTCCCTAACATGAAAGCGAATAAGAAACTGTGAGCATGAGTGCGTAACATTCCCTCGGTCCCTAACATGAAAGCGAATAAGAAACTGTGAGCATGAGTGCGTAACATTCCCTCGGTCCCTAACATGAAAGCGAATAAGAAACTGTGAGCATGAGTGCGTAACATTCCCTCGGTCCCTAACATGAAAGCGAATAAGAAACTGTGAGCATGAATCGTAACATTCCCTCGGTCCCTAACATGAACACGAATAAGAAACTTTGAGCGCGGGCTGATTGCGTCATTTAAGGTGGACTGGGAAAGTCGAAGAAGAAGCTGGATTCAGCCTCGACGAGAACGGTGTGTTTTAAGACTGCTTTGACTGGTTTAGGCTGTGGCTTCCACCGGGTTGAATCGGTGGTGCTGGCATGTGCTCTGCATGACTCACGAGAGTCAGAGACAGGCGTGTGAAGATGTTTGATCTCGTGAGGTGAAGAGGATAAGAGATGAGAAATGCTCTGGCGAACTGCCCTCCAAACAGGCTTGCAAAGATCATATTGTGTGAAGTGTTTTTGGCTTAAGAAATCTTGTTTTTTCCCGCACAATAAACTGTGTTTTTTTAAATAATAGTTTTATTTATTCACTTTTTTTTCAGTTTTTCACATATACATATATATATGTTATGTAGAGACAAACTAGTAGGCAAACGTCACCTTGAATAAAATATAATAACCAATATAACAGTGATTAGCTTTTGATAAAATGTCACTTTATACTATTTAATACAACTCTAAGTGACAAATGTTCGGTGACACAATTCATAATATAATACAAGACCAAGGCGACAATTCAGTTGGTCACCAGGACGATGTCGCTTTATGTTAAAACTGCTACTGAAGTTTGATAAAACATTAAGAGCATTGTGCAGAAATAAATCAACCAGTACACTAGTGTTTAGTTTTCTACACTTATCAAGTTCAGATTCAAAAATACATCTTGGTTTGTGTAACATTTGTTTAATTGAATTATTTTTAAAATAGCTTATCAGAAAAAAATAATAGAATGGTATTTTTGCTATCTTTTTTTAATCTACTAAAGCAGCGGCTGTAATAACTATGATTTCCTGCTAATATAAAGCGGCTCCACCAGCAACAAAACTCTATCTGGGATACTTGATCTACCGAGTTGAGCCACACACAGCACCCCTGCGCCGCTCTTCATCTGCTCTCACGTCTCTCATCCTCTGGAGAGCTGCTGTCTCCTCTCCTCCTCAACTGAGCAGATGATGTTCAGCAGAGACGCTTCTACACTCAATTACGGTAAAGAATTATCTTTAAAGAAACACGACTAAACTAAATAAAGTAGCATTTCTAGCTTAAGAGGAGAATCTCTCTGAACGGAAGGAAAGCAAAGAAACACTCACCGAGACTCAGAGAGAATAGAATCATTAATAGAAGAGAAGCTTGATTCGGGCTCTAAACTTCTTCTTTTTCTCTTTAAGAACAATTCTATCGTGGACCTCTTCTGAGGAGCTCTTGTTGTTGTTGTTGTTGATGTTGTTGTTGCTTTTCTTCTTCTTCTTCTTCTTCTTTGTCTTCTTCTTTTTCTTCTGTTATTTTTTGGCGGTTTGCGATCAATTGTTTGAAGCACTACCGCCACCTACTGAGCTGTAGTTTGATCTGTGTATCGTTGAAGGAAAGTACCTTAAATGTATTGTTATGTATTGATTGATTTATATTTTATTTACTTTTCAGTATATTTATATGATATGCTATGATTGTTTTATATGCTTTGTTATTTGCTAATAAAGATTCTACCATATCGTGCTTTATTTTCAGTTTTTACATTTCCTCTTTCCTTTTTCATCTTTCTTTTGTATATGCTGAACATTTTATAAATATATGTTCTATTGTTTCATTTTCACAATATTTATCACACATTCCTGTTAGATGACTACCTTTTATGAGCTGTGTATAATTAAATGTAGTCCTGTTCGTAATCTTATTATTATTATCTATTGCTTCTTGTTTTTTAATCTTTTGTTGTATTTTATATAAATGCCTCCCTGTCTCTCTTTCATCCCACGGTTTCTGCCTTTTTTGTTTTTGCGTTCATTATATGTTTGACCTCTGCTTTGCTCATTGTTATTTCTAATGTTATTTCTTCTTGTTTTCTTTTCATCTGTCACCTCGATTCCTGCAATCCCTGCATGCGCGTCTCTCCACATAAATACAACTGCATTGTTCTCTTGTCTCATTTCTTCTAGGTTTTCTACAATTCCATTGATTATATCTTGCTCTACTTCTGATTTCCCTGTGTTTATGTTCTCCAGTGCTGCTAAACTGTTCGAGCAAATAAAGGTTTGTTTTGTTTTATTGCCTTTGGTCTATTGAGTATTGGTCTATAGTTCTGCTGTATATATTGTTATGTGGTCAGTTATTCTTTCTTTAATTTTGATATTCTTTTCTACGATCACATCGTCAGAGCAGTTGGGTCTTTTGAACTCACAGAACGCGTTTTGCTCTCAGAAATAGAATCACTTTGGTTCAGTCAGCAAGCTGTCAATCAATCACTTCCCACTGTCATAGACCCAAAGAGAGGCTTAAGCTTCAGGAAGTCGTCATGGTTTAGTGTTTTATACACTGAAATCAAGCTCAACTCTTCAAGCTCAGCTTTAGCTGTTTGAGCAAAGAGATTAATTACCCCTCAGTCTCCAGCAGATGGAATATTAACAGAACATGGTAAAATGAGAACTACTTTAAACAGCTGAACAGAAACACTTTAAATTCATTCATTCATTCATCTTCATGTCGGCTTTCTTCCCTTTTGGGGTCTCCACAGCGGAATGAACCGCCAACTCTCTGGCATATGTTTTATGCAGCGGATGCCCTTCCAGTCGCAACCCATCGCTGGGAAACATCCACACAATCATTCAGACTTTAACACTATGGACAATCGTTTTTACTCAATTCTCTTATTCCGCATGTCTTTGTTCTTGTGGGGGAAACCGGAGCACCCGGAGAAAACCCACGCGATCACGAGGAGAACAAGAGAACTCCACACAGAGATACCAACTGACCCAGCCGAGCCTAGAACCAGCGACCTTCTTGCTGTGAGACGACCGTGCTACCCACTGCACCACCGTGACGCTGTCTTTAAATATCAATTTTAAAAACTTGATATTTATCAAGTTATTTTCAGAAATTCTAGATGCTGCTCAGGTTCCCTTGCTGTCTTAGAGAAACCTCCCCTGGACTACGAGTAGTGAACATGGTGACTGTTTAGAAAGAAATAGAACAGACACCTTGTGTTCACTGCACACTTTACATAAACATAATTGTGGTTGGTTTATTTTGAATTATTTCACGATTTAAGTTTCTGTCTGGCAACATTTGTGTTGAATGCTAATTATTATTAGAATGAATATAGTTTATAACATTCAGATATTGATTATATTTATCATATTTTTTTAACAGGCTGGATGGACACAAGTTTTTAATCCTGATCAATCCTGTTACTGATCATTCTCATTGATCACAGAGAAGCACGCTTATCCTAAACCCTATAAACCTGCAGCACTCTCTTTAGTTTTTAACACATATTTAAGATTCAAAAAGATTTTAGTTTGTATAAAATATTTTTTCAAAATACCAAGTACAATGGAAGAATGCTCTAGAGGTTATACCGCTATTTTCTTCCCAATATGTAGACAGAGATCCTTTAGTCAATAACAAATATTTGACTTTTTTTTTCTTTGTAGCCTGAACAGGAGACTTCAGGAGAGGAAGAATTGAAGGGGAAAAATAGTGCGACAGGCAGAAAAATATTCACCTGCACTCAGGAAAGAGCCTCTCGTCTAAGAAAGGATTTAAACTTCACATGATGGATCACTCTGGGGAAAAACCACACGCTTGTGATCAGTGTGGGAAGAGTTTCACACAGAAAGGAAACCTTGATACACAAGAAAAGTCCACACAAAGAAAAATCATACTCTTGTGATCAATGTGGGTTGAGTTTCTTACAGAAAGGAGCCGTTATTAAAAACAAGAGATCCACACGCAAGAAAAAAAAACATTCTCGTGTGATCATTGTGAGAAATGATTCTCACAGAAAGGAACCCTTAATGAACACAAGAGGAGCCACACAGGAGAAAAACCATACTCATGTGATCAGTGTGCATTTTATTTCAGTAACACATTGAAGTATCACCTGGCTGTTACTTTAAAAGTGAAGGCGCATTTGTGCTCTCTTTGTGGGAAGAGTTTTGGAACGCTACAGTAAATAAATTACCATCAGAAAGTTCACAGCGGAGTGAAGACTCATGGGTGCTTATACTGCTACAAAACCTTTTATCACAGCCGTCATCTGATACAACACATGAAGAAGGTTCGTTCCAGATAAGAGTGATCAGAGACTCTGTGATTCAGGATCTCTGAACTCTCAGAGAGTGAGAAAGCTCCAGTGTTAGTTTTCAGTCAGGAAACATGTACAGAACAATCTGACTGGTTTTACTTCAAAACTTTTTTCATTTAAGTGTGTACTAAGTATTATTTTAAGAATATGTTGTCAACTTAATTGCAAACAGCAATCCATAACATATTACTTATTACTAAGACCCGAAGATCATTACATGGGCTTTATGTAATCACGAATTAGTTCTAAATTTGTCATGGCGCTGTAACAGTCATTTCACCAGAAAATTAATAGTCTATAAAGTTAATCGTTATAAAGACCATGAAATCATCTTTGGGTCTTTGTTATATGTAAAATATTATGAATTCCTATCTGCAAGTAAGTTGACAACACATTCTTAAAATAATAGCTTTTCATGAATGAATTTGCGGTCATTTAAAGTACTGTTTAGTTCACATCAGATTGTAAAGATGTTTGTTGTGGATGTTGAAACTGTCACGATGATGTGTCCAGCTGAGTTTATGCATTAACTCATGTATTGTTCATGAGCTATACATGAGTTCATGAGACTCATGAGCTCTTAATGCATTAGGTTGTGTACCCTTACCGTAAAGTGTTTCCGGTATATGTTTGTAAATTGGAACGCAATAATTTGCTTTTTGTTAAATTTTCTTAGCGTTGAATAGCCTCAGATTAGTTGAAACAATAGACAAAGAAAAACGTAACTTCTCTCCTCTGTTTCTCTTCTCAGTTAATGGTGTTCCAGATGTTTTTTTTTTCTTTGTGTCTTGTGCTATTATTTGATTAAGATCAATTTTTCACTCAATGATCACTTTGTTCTAAACTTAATCACGGTTACCTATGTTTTATGCAATTATGCAACCTTCTTATTTAGTTTAATCGTTAAAATTATATTTATTTTTCCAGTTTGTAAGATATTTAACTGCTACAGAATCCTTCTCACACATAGCCTCTCCCTCAGAAGATGCTTCCTCTTTTGCGACTCTATTACTCATTTGGTCATATTTAACTTTTGCATGCATGCACAGAGTTGTTTTTATAGTCTTAATAAAAATGTATAGTCTTAAAAAAAATCTCACACAGCTCTGAATCAGTTTTAAACAAGTTCACAGCTCTTTAAAACATGGAGTTTTTATCTCTGGTTTTACTGTGGTTCTCTGATTTCTCAAAGAGCGCGTCTCTCACAGACAGAGCCTCACACCGCTCGTCTCTCTCTCTTCACAAGTGTGTCTCAGAGAATGGCTCCGCGCTCCTCTCTCACTGGGTCTCTCACCATCAATATATCAACGTGCTGATCTGTACCTCTTTATCTTCTTTGCTCAGTTTTGTGGCGATTCTGTATCGTGAGAATCTCTGTCTCCACGACGCCATTCTGTTGGACGATCAAAGTTGAAGCTCTCCGGCGGGTTAAACTTCGACATTACTCCTTCGTGTTTACTTCTGACACCATGTATTCCTCAACACGTCTTTATTAAACGAAACAAAATTAACCTGTTGCATCAGGTTTAGCGCAATATGTTGAGTTCTGCCCAGCTAGCATTTTTTGGTTCAATTAAAATGTTTATTCATAACCCTCTAGACTCATTTTGAGCTGTCAGTGAAAGTTTAAATGACATTCAACTGTAGACCAAAAATAACTTAGACATCATTTAGACCTCTAACAAACAGCTGCATATACAAGTTTAAAGGTCATAAAATCTGTTTAGGCTACACCATAATCAAAGTAACATTACAATTTTAAGTTGACATGGCTATCATAATTAGCTAACGTAACATATTCAAAGAAATGCAATTCAGTTTAGTTTAATAACAATGGAATTTAACGCACACTTGTGTCTATGCAAATATACATAAAAGTAGTAGCAATTATGAACAATAAGACATTTCAAACACATACATGCAGTTAAAAAAAGAAATAAAAAAAAGACCCTTTATTATATGCAAGATGGCGCCGGTGAGGTCGGCTGCCGTCACGACTGCTCCGACCAAACCTATCTTACTTTTGTTTATTTCTCGTGCTCTTAGACCGTTATACCGGTTTCTTTTTGCAAGATGGCCATCATTACATATGATAGAGCCACTCTTGTTTCCATTGGTGCACAATGCACTCATCTTTCGCCGTTTTTAACCCCAGACCCATGTTGGCCGAGTGACATCCTGAGGAACAACAAAGGACGCGACCCGTACCGGCGTCCACGAGGGAAACGAGCCGGCGTCAGGAACAGGCTGAGAGCGCGCGCTCACCGCGCTCCCTTACCTAGCATACTGTTAGCCAACGTCCAGTCTCTGGAAAACAAGCTCGACGACCTCAGGGCAAGGGTCAGCTTCCAGAGGGACATTCGGGACTGCAACCTTCTCTGCTTCACCGAGACATGGCTTAACCCAGCGGTACCGGACCATGCCATCCAACCGGCCGAGTCTTTCTCGGTACACCGCATGGACAGAACTATGGAGTTGGGAAAGTCAAGGGGAGGTGGAGTGTGTCTGATGGTGAACAACCACTGGTGCGACAGCGCGAGCATTGTTCCTCTCGCACGCTCCTGCACACCGAATCTAGAACTTCTGACCATCAAATGTCGGCCTTTCTATCTACCTCGGGAATTCAGCCCGGTCATAATTAGTGCCGTTTATATTCCACCTCAAGCGGACACGGACACTGCTATATGGGACTTGCACGAGTCACTAAATTCACAACAAACACAGAACCGGGACGCCGCATTCATTGTGCTGGGGGATTTTAACAGTGCCAAACTCAAGCGCGCACTGCCGAACTTCCACCAGCACATCACCTGCCCGACCAGGGGCGAACGGATACTGGATCACTGTTACACTCCATTCAAGGAAGGCTACAAAGCACAATCACGTCCAGCGTTTGGAAAATCAGACCATGCCGCCATCTTCCTCATGCCGGCATATAAACAAAGGCTAAAGCAGGAAGCCCCGGCACAGAGGGAGATCTCACGCTGGACGGACCAATCAGAAGCCGCTCTGCAGGACGCACTTGATGACGCAGACTGGGACATGTTCAGGCGCAGCTCTGATGATGTCAGCACGTATACGGAAGCGGTTGTGGGATTTATCGGGAAACTAACGGATGATACAGTTGGAAAAACAGTCATCAAGACGTTTCCCAACCAGAAGCCGTGGGTGGATAAAACTATCCGCGATGCTCTGAGATCCCGCTCCGCCGCCTACAATGCGGGGCTCGCCACCGAGAATATGGATGACTATAAGGCTGCGTCTTACGGCGTGCGCAGAGCGGTGAAGGAGGCGAAGCGGCGCTACGCCAAAAAACTCGAGTCGCAACTCCAACATGGCGGCTCGAGGAGCCTTTGGCATGGACTAAGAACAATGACAGACTATAAAGCACCATCCTCCAGAATGGGGAATGCGGACGCTTCTCTGGCAAACGAGTTAAATACCTTCTATGCTCGCTTCGAGGCTGCAGCTAATCACGCTAGTGGTGCTAGCAGCATGCACGCCGAGAGAGCCGGAGAGGTTAACACATTCACCATCTCAGAGCATGAAGTGAGGAGGGCATTCAGGAGAGTGAATACCAGGAAGGCAGCAGGACCGGATGGCATCACAGGTCGAGTTCTGAAAGTCTGCGCTGACCAGCTGGCACCGGTGTTCACAGAGATATTCAATCTCTCCCTGGAACAATCTACAGTCCCATCATGCTTCAAGCAGTCGACCATTGTTCCTGTTCCAAAGAAACCGCAGCCCGCGAGCCTCAACGACTACCGCCCCGGAAGCCCTGACATCAGTGGTGATGAAGTGCTTTGAAAGACTTGTCAGAGATTTCATCACTACAACACTGCCAGACACACTAGATCCACTCCAGTTTGCTTACAGACAAAACCGGTCTACGGAGGATGCCATTTCACACCTCCTCCACACAACAACGAGCCGCTTGGACTGCAGAAAAGGGAATTATGCAAGAATGCTGTTTGTTGACTACAGTTCGGCATTCAATACCATAATTCCCTCTACACTCACATTGAAGTTGGAGGTCCTGGGTCTCAGCCCACTCCTGTGTCAGTGGATCTCCAACTTCCTAACAGACAGACCACAAGCAGTAAGGATGGGGAAACACACCTCATCCTCCATCACTCTCAGCACTGGAGCCCCCCAGGGCTGTGTTCTGAGCCCCCTGCTGTACTCGCTGTACACATATGACTGTGTGGCCACTTTTGACTCCACCACCATAATCAAGTTTGCTGACGACACTGTCGTGGTGGGCCTGATCTCCAACAACGATGAGACGGCCTACCTACAGGAGATCATAAACCTGGAGAGATGGTGCCAGGAGAATAATCTCCTCCTGAACGTCAGCAAGACTAAGGAGCTAATAGTGGACTTCAGTACTAAGCGGGAGCGAACGTACGGCCCTGCTTCCATCAACGGGACTCCAGTGGAGAGAGTGGACAGCTTCCGGTACCATCGGCATACACATCACGCAGGACTTGTCTTGGTCCTGCCATGCCAACTCCCTGGTGAAGAAGGCCCGGCAGCGTCTATACCACCTGAGACGCTTAAGGGACTTTAAACTACCCTCTCAGGTGCTAAAGACTTTTTACAACAGCATCATTGAGAGCGTCTTGACGGGCAGCATCACTTCCTGGTTCGGGAACAGCACCATGCAGGACCGGCGAGCCCTACAGAGGGTGGTACATTCAGCTGAGCGTACCATCCACACCGAGCTCCCAGACCTGCAAGACATCTATAACAAGCGGTGCAGAGCCAGAGCCAGGAAGATTGTGAAGGACTCCAGCCATCCTGACATTGGACTCTTCTCACTGTTGCGTTCAGGAAAGCGTTTCCGCTCCTTGAAGGCAAACACAGAGAGAATGAGGAGGAGCTTCTTCCCGCATGCCATTCGGACTCTAAACGGGGACACACCGGGCACATAAAGACAGACTTTCTAACTTTCACTCATCACTAACCTCTCACTCCACACATTCACCTCACACTCCGCACAGTTTGCACAATCGTGGACTTGAAACAGCGCAAGTCACTTTAAAACATCCACACTGCACTTTAGTGACCTTCTGTCACACACAAATCACTTGCCATTCTTGCACGTCACATCTCTATTCCATTTGTACTTATTTCATTTTGTACTTTATTTCATTTTCATTTGTATTATATTGTATTCCATTGTACTTTATTTCATCTGTATTATATTGTATTTAGTACTTATTTAAATTCATATCTACTTTGTTTTCTTATAATTTATGTTTTATTTTTATTTTTTTATCTATTTCCTAATGGTTACAGGTTGGACAGTCGTACAATAAATTTCACTGCACGTCGTACTCTGTATGTATATGTATGTGACAAATAAAATCTGAATCTGAATCTGAAAATGCTGCAATTTTAACCACTGTACAGCTGCTCTCTGTGCTGCATGAAGAGGTTTCTGACTGCTTTCATGAGATCAGCTTCCACTGGGACAACACACAAACAGGTGGAGGACAACAATGACGCGTCACAAACCAAAACTACGTGACTCAGGGACGCTTAAACAGCTTTATAGTCAACACACTAATGATTCATTAAAAATAACAAAGGTGCAATACGACTCTTAAAGAGCTCAGCGGGAGAAGATTGGCCCCTCCCTTCTTTCCCTCCCTCCTGCAGAATGGCAGCCACGTTCTGTCAGACTGCTGCAGGCCAGCAGAGGGCTACAGCGGTAGCTTATCACCACCAGAGGGAGACTGTTAGGGGAATAAATACTGCTCTGATAAGCGTCTTTGAGTGTCTAGACAAACGCTATAGAAATCGAAAGCATTATTATTATTATTGTTAAATAAAATGAAAGTAAGCAAACATTAAAGCATTGATGACATTCTTAAAAAAATTGCTTTTTTTCATTCAAGAATTTACTAAATCCAGCTAAAGAATTATTAATTTTCACAGATAAAGACGCCGAGCTACACCAACTGTTCAATTACTCAAGGCTGCAGCAGGATAGATTGTTATATAACGAAGTAGGAACTTTGTATGTGAGATTTATTATAACACACAAGCGATTCCAGACAGAAAAGACACGTCTGACATTATGGATCCAGCATACAGATAAGACTGGAAATACTTGTGATATCAGAACAGATGATTCTCTATGTCAGTGGTTCCCAGCCTCTTTCCCTGGAAAATGAAATGAATGTATAGCGCAGGAGCAGAGTGAGCTTATTCACACATGTCTTTTCCAGGATAAGAGAGGCTCCTAAGGGCCCGTGAACAGCAGGTTGGGAACCACTGCTCTACGTAGCTGTTCCAGACACATCCTTCTGAGAAGAAGCTGAGGAGAAACCCTAGGACTCGATGGAGAGTCTGGCCTGCTTTGCGTTGTTGCTCTTTTTAAATAAACAAACTTTGGTTTTTCAGTTCAGACCCTTTTAGGTGCGAATGAATGAATGAATGAATCTTATTCCACACTTCAGAAACGTTACCATTTTCTCTAGAGTCAATGTTCTGATGCGTTCTTAAGGAAATGGGTTTTTGAGATGTGCAGTTGTAGTTTTGTGCAAATTAATTATCAGTAAAAATAAAAAAAGAAAAATTGATGCATGCCAATGTATTAAACCTCTTTCTGTTTAATGAAATTCATGAGCAGAAAGGTGTTATCACTATTTTGTACAATAATGACAAATGCATGTTTGTATTAAACAATAAAAAGCCCTTTTACAGTCTCACATTGTGAAATGGAGCCTTCTTTCACTCACATTTTCTAATGAATAAAAACACAACTTTAAAAAAGACTATTATAATCAAACTAAAATTAATTTACAAAGACCATAACTAGACTAACACATTTCGATTGTTACAATTATTTCTTTCAACAAGACCAAGACTGAAACTATGTGGCTGCCAAAAACAACTCTGCTCATGAGATTTAAGATCGAACGAAGGATCAAAACTATTTCTACAATATGAACATTTGTAGTGTTTCTATCCAGTGTGAATCCTCTCGTGGGATTTAAGATGAGCCGAAGTGGTGAAACTCTTCTTACAAATTGAACATCTGTATGGTTTCTATCCAGTGTGAATCCTCTCGTGGCGTTTAAGAGCGGAGGAATGAGCAAAATTCTTTTTACAGATTGAACATAAGAACGGTTTCTCCCCAGTGTGAATCCTCTCATGAGATTGTAAATGACATTTATTGGTAAAACTCTTTTTACAGACTGAACATCTGTATGGTTTCTCTCCAGTGTGAATCCTCTCATGAGATTTAAGATAAGATGAATGAGCAAAACTCTTCATACAGATTGAACATCTGTATGGTTTCTCTCCAGTGTGAATCCTCTCATGAGATTTAAGACCAGATGATTGAGCAAAACTCTTCTTACAGATTGAACATCTGTATGGTTTCTCTCCGGTGTGAACCCACTCATGGGATTTAAGAGAGATTAATTGAGTAAAACTCTTTTCACAGATTGAACAAGTGAACGGTTTCTCTCCAGTGTGAATCCTCTCATGGCGTTTAAGAGCGGATGATTGAGCAAAACTCTTCTTACAGATTGAACATTTGTATGGTTTCTCTCCAGTGTGAATCCTCTCATGGGATTTAAGACAAGATGAATGAGCAAAACTCTTCTTACAGATTGAACATTTGTATGGTTTCTCTCCAGTGTGAATCCTCTCATGATATTTAAGATTGGATGATTGAGCAAAACTCTTCTTACAGATTGAACATCTGTTTTGTTTTTCTCCAGTGTGAATCCTCACATGTTTTGTATGACTGCTTTTTTTAGTGAAACTCTCTCTGTGTTCAGAGCAGAAGGAAACGTCTTCTCTTTCATGTTTTTCCGCTGGTTTCTGTATGAATTTCTCTTCAGATTGGAAAATTTCTTCTTCCTTTTTGACCTGTTTCTCGAAGTCTTTGTTCATTTCAGTTGAGCCTGTGACTAAAATAAAGACAAAAAAAATTTATTACATCAAAATAAATCTCTTAAACCTTCAATTCAACTCAATCCATTTACGTCAAAAAAAGCCCTTCTGCTTTTAGTGTAACTTCCTGTTGCACAACTTTTAATGGCTAGAACCTGTCTGAAAGCGAAAGGTGATGGGTTCTTTTTTCCTAGGAGACACTGACTCAGGTAAGAATCAACATAAATTCACTTCTTATGTTTAAAGCTTTTTAACTTATGGGATTTTGTTTGAGTTCTGCATTTCAGAAGAGGGCAGCATGAAAACGCTAGTAATGTGATTCAAAGTAGACTTAAATGAGGTTTTCCTGGAGAGAATTCTAAATTGTAAGAGAGGAGCGGGGAGCCATTCTCTGAGACACACTTGTGAAGAGAGAGAGACGAGCGGTGTGAGGCTCTGTCTGTGAGAGACGCGCTCTTTGAGAAATCAGAGAACGACGGTAAAACCAGAGATAAAAACTCCATGTTTTAAAGAGCTGTGAACTTGTTTAGAACTGATTCAGAGCTGCATGAAAAGTCACTTATATTCAGTTAAACATTTCAAAACATTTCGGTGCTAGCACATAAAGACCTGAATCCCTGAAGGAGACGGTACATCGCTCTCCCCCTCTGGGGTGAAGGCAGGTTGTGCTGTGGAAGAGATGGCCGAGTTGCTTACCCGGGGTGCCTCTGCCCCTCGCACCCTAAATCTCCAGGCTGCACAAGATTTAGGCGCGGAGGACCCCCGGTTATGCCACGTCCGTGGCCCAAACACTGCCTTGTCAGATTATCTTTAAATTGTGTTATCCGTGTCCTTTATGGAGATTTTTTCTAAAAAGAACACTTCAACAGCATTATCTTTCCCCAATTATCATGTTTGAAGATTTGATCAGAACAAAGTCCTTTAATTCTATCTTGGTGTTCACTGTGCAGACATGTGCTCTAAGGTTTCAGGTAAAAATACATACATCGAATGCATGTGTTCACAAAAAGAGAAATGCAAAATAATACTGTTTGTAAAAAAACAACAGCGTGGAACTAATCTTAAATCAAAAGAGCTGACCTCATCAAATAACAGCACGAGCAACTTACAATCTGAGTTACTCCTCAGTTTTTCTCTCAGAATTAAAAGAAACACTCACCTGTTAGTTTTTCTGTTTCTTCTTCTTTTAATCTGTAGAGTTTTACGATCAGCTCCATCTTTGTCTCTCCAGGATTTTCTTCTTCCTTTTTGATCTGGAACAGGTTCTCACAGTCTTTCTTCACTTCAGTTGAGACTAGGATTAAAAACAACAAATAAGAGAATAAACCATGAACTAATGTCTAAACGAAACAAAAATCAGTTTATTTGCTCATTAAAACTGTTGTGTATTCTGTTAACTTTATCTCCCAGAATACACCTCGTGTTGTGTTACCGGTGTCGCATCCGATCGGGTGTCCCTCCGGAATTTCCGTTCCCTTTACGCAACAACAACAGAGATCGTGCGGAGTTGCTAAGCTACTGTACGTACTTTTAGTTTGTGAATCGCTTAGAATCCGCCCAAATCACAGCTGTGTGTACAGAGAGAAAGAATGTTCAAAAAGGTTCACACTGTTGATAAAAATCTATATTAAAATATGAAGTCGGCATTTCTTTTATTTACTTGTATTTTAAATTTTCATTTGTTTAAATGTTGATTTTAAAATAATCAAAAGGTGTTTTAGAGCAGGTTTGTAAGTATTGGTTTACTTTGTAATATATGGCATGTTTTATGTGAGCCTTTCTTATTTTATCAAACTTATCGCACAAGTTAAGTGTTTGTTTCAGCTTTTAGGGTTTAGCATTGATACCACTCAAACATTATTAGCATTATTATTATTATTGTGTGCATGGAATTGTGCATTTGTGGAGGAACATATTTTTATTGTCCTTTTTTTAATGTTTTCTTAGTCCGATTTTAATGTTTATCTATTAAACTCTAAACTAACACAAGATAAAATGTTAAGTAATGCAAACGTTTAAGACAAACACAACTGTGAAAACGAATAACAATAACTAATTAAAGCTGCAAGCAGCGATGGAAGGGGTCTCGCACGATGCGTCCGCCGGAGCGAAGGCACCGCCTCCCGGCCTTTTTTGAGTTTTTTCACTCGTCGTCGTCGAGAGCTCGAAACGAGGTGAAAAGGCACTTTACCTAGTATCCAACGTTACAAATCTTTAAACGTGAAGACGATCCTTATTGTTACACAAACAACACGTATAAAAACAAGAGTCAGTGTCATAAGATTAGCATAACATTAGCATATCAATCTGTTCAGAATATCAAGATTTTCATGCTTCAATTTTTTCACATACGTTGGATGAAGTATGTGGGAGATACAGCCACAAAAATACACAGGCAGTAGGTGGCGCTATAAGTGTATCGTCACTTAAGCATAGCAACTTGGTCAGAAGGGTAGGCTCTTAACTCCATAATTTTTTCATATTGTTTGGATAAAGTATGCGAGTGCTACAGTATCAAATCCATTTAGCCATACACATTTAAAAAAGGTCAAGTTCGTTAAAGTGCCACAGCAAGACCGTGTGACAAACTTCTAAGTTTTTGATAACTTTTGGTCCCACATGTCTTAAGAGTCACCAGACCAAAAATCAGCTCGATGTGGATATTTTCCTGAGAGGAGTTCGCTAAATTCCGCGTTAAGCTTTTTTTCGCGTTCAAGGGGGCGCTGCAGAGCTGTCGTCCAAGATCCGATTTCAGTGACAGTGTTCATTTATTATACTTATTGAACATGACCTTCGAACAAATTTTGGTGGGCTTTCTAACATGTTCAATGGGTCAAAACAGCTAAAACGAAGATTTTGGTCACATTTAAGGGGGCAATAAGGAGGCGCTGTAGAGCCAACTTTCGGAGCGCAGTCACAGTGATGCATATGCTTTAGTTGAGCCTGTTAAGGCTAATCATTCCAGGCTGTTTTTGTTGATAGTGGATTATCTTAAACACAGATACAGACCAAAATATGTAAAAAAAAATGCCACAATTTTGAAGGGTGAATTTTCCTGTGGCGCCACCTCAAGACCATTTGACGTACTTCTTAGCTTTTGATAACTTTTTTCCCTAATGTGTTATGAGTAACCACATTAATTTTCAGCTTGATCGGACATTTCGTCTAGGAGGAGTTTGTCAGTTTAAAATGAGCAAAAACGCACACTTTTTGAGGTTTTTGCAAAATATCGGTCTTCCCATCAATTTTGGAAAAAGGGTTTATATTATTAAACGTTGCAGCTTGGTCATTTACATATGTGTACCAAATTTCATTCGCCTACGATAACCTGGTTGCACAACAGCTACAAAACCGCTTCAGGTGGCGCTATAGAGCGCCACCCAAAGGCCGTTTGATGAACTGCTGCGTTTTTGAAAACTTTTCATCCCAAATGCCTTACGACTAACTACACCAGTTTTCAGCTGGATCGGACATTTCGCCTAGGAGGAGTTCGTCAAAGTATGAAGTCTGTGTTTTTTACATAAAACCTAAAATATCCGGTTTTCCGTCCAGTTTCAAAACTCGACCCAATTTACTTTTTTGTAGGTCTTAAGGTCCTACACGCATGCGACAAGTTTTAAGTGTGTATGCACTACACTGCCTGAAATAGAAGTGTAAAACTATGAAAAACAGGCTTTCAATGCTCGCCACTAGGTGGCGCTATGACGTATTATGTTTTTTGTTGTACGCCTGTTCTCGGGCTTGGAATACGATGAGAATTTTGGACCAGTTTGAGGCTGATCGGAAATTCTATGCCCGAAATATAACAATTTCCTGTTTCGAGTCAAAAACTGGACTTTGGTCCGCCGCCACGACCACATACTTTATGATAGTCAAAAAATTTTCTCAATATCACATGCCGTATCCCTTATGATGATATTCAAGAAGTTTGAAGATGTTTGGATAAAATCTGTGGGAGGAGTTTGTCAAAAAGTAGAACAAGTAAAAACGCCCATTTTTAGAGGTTTTTGCAAAATAACTGACTTCTTGTCGATTTTGGAAATAGGCTTTCAATTAGTAAAAGTTAAACCATGGTACTTTACACATGTGTACCAAATTTCGTCCGCTTACGACAAACTAGTTGCTCAAAAGCTGCAAAAACGCGTTAGAAGGCGCTATAGAGCCATTTTCTACAAATCAGTTTTGGGACCAAAATTAAGAAATTTTTCACCGGGTCTGATGCGTATTCAAAAATCTGAGACTGAGAAAAGTGCCCGCAATGATTCCCGGAATAATAATAAAAAATGAAAATAAAAAAAAAACCTCGAGGAAAAACAATAGGGTTCTTGGACCTTTGGTGCTCGACCCCTAACAAGTTTATTTTAAGGACTTTATCGCAGCTCAACGTCGATATTTGAATGAACCGAAAGGAAATGTGTCCTGTTTGGCTCTCCGTCGCTCCAGCTGAGCTTCTCTGCACATGCGCAGTAACTGGGGAACGTTCATTCCAATTGGGCGCAAGTTCAGACGCTACACCGGAAGTGCTTCGGTAACGTGATTGTTGTTGAATGTGAATTGATAAAAACGAGTCACGGAACATCTGTCTTGGTGTATTATTATTGGAAAGCACGGTTCATAACGGATACACGAATAAAAAAAATACTTTCTCTTTGGATTCTCGATCAGAGTTTAAACACGAAGAGAAACACTGACCTGTTAGTTCTTCTGTTTCTTCTTCTTTTATTCTGCAGAGTTCTTCTATCAGCTCCATCTTTGTCTCTCCAGGAGTTTCTTCTTCCTTTTTGATCTGGAACAGGTTCTCACAGTCTTTCTTCACTTCAGTTGAAACTAGAATTAAAAACAACAAATAAGAGAATAAACTATGAACCGATGTCTAGAACACAACAAAAATCAGTTTATTTGCTCATTAAAACTACTTTCTCTTTGGATTCTCGATCAGAGTTTAAAAACAAAGAGAAACACTGACCTGTTAGTTCATCTGATTCTTCTTCTTTTATTCCGCAGGGTTCTTCTTTCAGCTCCATCTTTACTCGAGTATTACTGCAGTCTGTGATTAGTTTCTGCTGCTGGAGTTCTTCTGTTTGTTTCTTCTTGAAGAGAAAGATCTTGAATATCTTGGTCCTCGTGGTTCCGTTTCTTTTTCTTCTTCTGGGTTTTCAGCAGCAGAAACAAACTAAAGGCTCTCTGCTGCCTCCTGCTGGATGGACGTATGTAAGCGACTGAATCGCAGGATCAGAACACACAGCGAGAGAGCAGCTGCAGGGTTTCTCTGGTAAAGGTAGAATCAAAAGAGGTTCAAGATTTAGAATTCTATTTGTGTCAGATATCAACCGGTTATCAGTTGAGAGGATCTTGTTTAGACTCTGGAGAAACCCTGCTGCTGCTCTCTGTTCGGTTCCTGTGTTTGATTCATATCCATACCACCGTCCAGCAGGAGGCAGCAGAGCAGCTTTAGTGTTACGAACACTGTTGAGCGTTGTTCCTACTTGTTTCTTTTTTAATGACAAAGAAAAAAAGTCGACATATTCTGACAGTTTGTTAGTAGATGAGGTTAGAGAGGAGGAAAGTTGAATAAACTTGAAACTTGAGGAAATTATCCAGCGCAGAACAGTTGACCCCTGACCTAGTTTCTGTTAGGTCTAAACTTTACAATCTGAAAATAAAAAAAAGAAGAAAAAAGTTTGAAAACACATCTGTTTTCAGATGTTCAATATTCAGATCATGAAATTAAAATGAATGCATTAAAATTCTAAAGATGTTTTAATGGAATTTAATATTCAGGTTTATGAAATTACAATTATCAATCATTCAAAACAAAACAATTCCATTTATGACTGTTTAGGCCATTTAAGGACCGCGAGATGATCATTTGTGGCCCCCGCCTTACATTTACATTTACATTTATGCATTTGGCAGACGCTTTTGTTCAAAGCGACTTACATTAGAGGAGAGACAATATGAGATCTGTTTCACCGTCAAAATCTATCTCAGCTTCTCATAAAAGACATTTTATCAACTGATCAATAAACCAAAGCAGCGAGGAAGTAGAGGAAGAAGATAAAGACAGAGGAGGAAAAAAGAAAGTAGTTTTTTTAATGTAAATTAATATGAAGTCTAATGTTAGTGCGACCCGTGAGTTTGACGTGAATGGCCCTTTACAGTGTTCTGTGCAGAGCTGAAAGAAACTACCAATCACGGCAGATTATAGGGTTTTCAGGGCGGGACAAGACATGAGTGAAAGTTACAGCAGCGTCGCCATTGGTGGGTTCTTCTGTGCCTGGCTGGCTGCCTCGTTTCTATTGGACGAACGCGGCCATACACTAAAAGCCATACACTAAAATACACTCCCAGCCATACACTTAAAGACAACCAGGATGCGATGCTTATTCCATTTATTGGATGAGACAGAAGCCAAACACTGAACTCTGAAAAAAAAAAACCCAAAGTGATCCTTATGCAGCTGGATAAAGGAAAAGTAAGGAACTCAGTCACATAGCGATAGCTGTCCTTCTGGGATAGCAGCCCCCGTTAACCCTGGGCCATTTTAAAGCTGGACTATTAATTGAAGCGTTCTGCGTCCGTCAGCTAAACGCTCGATTGAAACTTCAATCCAACAGTGACAAGAAGTGCAATTCTATATTTTACACAGCCCCAAACGTGTCTTCTTCATCGCATGCAGTGAAGAGAAAGGTGGTGATGAGCACTGAGAATTTCAAGAGAAGTGGGAAATGCATTATTAAATAAATGCATAATCTTTCATTAGTATTATTTTCATTATTATTTTAATGATCTTTTACTGATTTTTTATTAATTCTGAAATGGTTTATATATTTGTTCACCTTATGTTGTGTTCAAAAATATATATGCTTTTATTGTGGAAAACATGATGCGGCCCGGCCTCACCCAGATTCTCCCTCTAGCGCCCCCTGGGTTCATTGAGGTTAAGACCACTGGTTTAGGCAGATCTCTAGCTCCATTCATATTCTTCCTTCAGTTCTACCTTTAACATATTCAGCTTATTGAAGCTACTGCTTCTTCTTCTTTGATTGTTAAAGCGGCTCTATCTCGCATTCTGTTTTTATCTTAAACTGAAGAAAAATTTGTTCTGAGCAAAGCTTTCTCCTCTTCTTCTTCTGTTTCTTCTTCTGCTTTTAACGGAACAAGATAAACTAATAACAGACTCACTACTGCCCTCTGCTGGAGAAGAGTTTATACTACTGAATTTAAGAGAAAAAAAATATGTTTTCATAAGATAAGAAAATGTTTTGTGAGATCAGCGTGAGCTTCAAACGTTAAGAGGAAAAAGCTCTCTGATATCTGCTTTAATCTTTAACTTTTCTTTTAGAGATCCTCAAATTACGAGTTTTTTGGGTTCATTCTGTTTTCATTCTGAAATGAAAGTTGAAAAAATAAAATTTAGCTCAATATTCTTGTTTTTTTAGGTATGTGGTATAAGTTAAATGGTTTGACCCAGTTCACCCCACACGGTCTGTAGAATGGTATGCCCCGAATGTTGTATATATATATATATATATATATATATAGCAATTTAAAATCACACCAGAGGATTCACACTGAAGAAAAACCATACTCATGTGCTGACTGTGGAAGGTGTTTTACACAAGCAGGTTCTTTAAAATTTCATCAAATTCATGTTTAGGGCGGGCGATGTGGCCCGTAAATAATATCACAATACTTTATAACATCAAACTTTCACGAGGAATGAAACTTCTTTATTGTGCATGAGTTAATGTTTCATGAAAATATTTTAACACTCTCAAGAACATACAATTGTTCATAATAAGAGTCATAACTTTGAAACATTGCACCTTAAAATATAGAGCAGAACATGGTACAAACAAAATAATAGCAATTACATATTTTACGTCTCTGTGTGATTAGCATTTTAGCAAAAACAACTAACAATATTGCTTTAGTGATACTAGAGGTACCTCACCAGACAGAAACAGAGTCTTAACCAGAAGTCACTTTGTCTGAATTATCAGATGATTATTCAAAGCCAGAAGTCTGCGTACGCTGATAATTTTTAGTCGTATAATTAAGAATAAACATTAACTGTATTTTTGTATAAAAAAGAGAGACTGAAATGTTGAAAACTGTTCAATTTGATCAATATTTTGAAGTAGTGTTTACTATAAAATATTTAGTTTTTATTAATTAATGAAGTTAACTACTAACTTATGAAATATTTTCATTCTGAGGTTTCTCTTCTTAAACTAATAGAATAATAAAGAAGGTGTGTGTATGAAGAAACTGGTTTATCGAGAAAGCAGCTCTTTGTTTGGTAACTTTTATTTTTATATCCATCACTCAGAAATCTAGAGTAGAGATCAAATCATTGTGTTCAGCTGTTTTTTATTTTCTTATATAAATGTTGAGAGAACGTTGTAGCTGTGTGGATCTGTGCTATAAATAAATTGTTAAACTAAAACAATGTTCTTCTTAAGTGTGCATTATTGGTGAAAAGATACATATTCTACTTTTAAATTCTTAACTGAATTTTGTCTTTTATGTTCTCCTGAATAAATGGTTTTGAAAATATAATGTGTGTGTGATATTTTAAACTTTAATAATAATTGAGTACACCATGAATAAAGCTTGCAGTTTGTTTGCTTCTATGTTTCAATCATGTTCATGCATAAAACAATTGCATATATGTCCAGAAAAGGTGCCATAATCTTTTATATCAAGAACAGTAATGTGTCTGTGAAGATTAATCTTCTCATAATTCCTCTTCAATAGTCATCAAAACATTTTATTAGCTTGTTTTCTGATCTTTTTTTATTTAATCAGATCTTTCTCTTCAGCTGAAGAAGAAACAAACAGAAGAACTCCAGCAGCAGAAACTAATCACAGACTGCAGTAATACTCGAGTAAAGATGGAGCTGAAAGAAGAACCCTGCGGAATAAAAGAAGAAGAAACAGAAGAACTAACAGGTCAGTGTTTCTCTTTGTGTTAAACTCTGATCGAGAATCCAAAGAGAAAGTAGTTTTAATGAGCGAATAAACGGATTTTTGTTGTTGAGTTTAAGGCATAATTGTTACCGAACAGGTTTTTCTGAGGTGGTACTTGGTAAAAAAAAAACACTATTCTAGAAAATATCCTGGGAATATATTCTCTTAATCAATTCTCTTATTCCGCATGTCTTTGTTCTTGTGGGGGAAACCGGAGCACCCGGAGTAAACCCACACGACCTTGTTTATAGTTTAATTATAGAATCAGCTTTATTGCCAAGTGTGTGAGTTTCTTTGGAGCAGTTAGTGCAAACAACATAAGTACACTAGAATAAATAAAGTGGAACACAACAAGAAGTGAGTGCTACAGAGTAAGAGTTAGTTTACAGACGTCTGCTTTAGAGGCGGAGCTAAACCAGACGATGATGGAGGAGCAGAGAATAGACTCGATGGCTGCGGAGTAAAACTGGGTTAGCAGTGTCTGTGGAAGATCGAACTTCTTCAGCTGGCGCAGGAAGTTCAGTCTCTGCTGGGCTTTCTTCATGATGGAGTCGATGTGTGTGGTCCACTTCAGGTCCAGAGAGATGATGGTGTCCAGGAACCTGAAGGACTCCACTGGTGCCACAGTGCTGTTCATGATGGTAAGGGGAGGGTGCGCGGGGGGCTTCTCCTGAAGTCCACTACCATCTCCACTGGTTTGAGGGTGTTGAGCTCAAGGTTCTTTAGACTGCACCTGAGAGCCAGCTGCTCCACTTCCTGTCTGTACGCAGACTCCTCACCGTCCTGGATGAGAACAATGATGGTGTTGTCATCTGCAAACCTGAGGATCTTTACAGAGGAGTCGTGCGAGGGGCAGTCATTGGTGTAGTAGAGAGAAAAGAGAAGTGGAGAGAGAACACACCCCTGGGGGGCGCCAGTGCTGGTGGTTCGGGTGGATGATGTGAATTCCCCCATCCTCACAAGATGCTGTCTGTCTGTCAGGAAGCTTGTGATCCACTCACAGGTGGAGACAGGGACGGAGAGCTGGAGAGTTTGTTTCGAAGCAGTGATGGGATGATGGTATTAAATGCTGAGCTGAAGTCCACAAACAGGATCTTCACACAAGTCCCTGGTTTGTCCAGATGTTGCAGGATGTAGTGCAGCCCCATGTTAACTGCGTCCTCCACAGACCTGTTAGATCGGTAGACAAACTGCGCGGGGTCCAGCAGGGGGTCCAGTGATGTTCTTCAGGTGGCCCAACACCAGTCTTTCAAAGGACTCCATGACCGCAGATGACAGAGCCATGAATTTAAAATAAGTGCCTTTTCATGCAGCTCTGAATCAGTTTTAAACAAGTTCACAGCTCTTTAAGGACATGGAGTTTTTATCTCTGGTTTTACCGTCGTTCTCTGATTTCTCAAAGAGCGCGTCTCTCACAGACAGAGCCTCACACCGCTCGTCTCTCTCTCTCTTCACAAGTGTGTCTCAGAGAACGGCTCCGCGCTCCTCTCTCACCGGGTCTCTCTCCATCATGAATTCTCTCCAGGAAAACTGCTACTTCGATTCACATTACCAGCAACCAGCATTTTCATTCAGGCCTCTCCAGCGAGAAAATTTTTTGAAAAGAATTCCCTAAGTTAATCAGTTCTACACATTAGAAGTTTTTAAAGAAACTAAATTAATTTAATTAATATATTAATTAGAAATTTTAAGTTGAAATCTTACCTGAATATTGAGTTTGTGGGTCAGTGTCTCCTAGGAGAAATGTTCTCGTCACCCTCCTCCATCAGACAGGTCCTGGTCTCTTTATGCTTTGAATCTGATACATCTTACATTTAGCATCTTCATCACATGGAATTATGAAATGACACTTCCAAGTAAAGTTTTTTTAATTAAATTGATTGAGCTGGGTTGACATTTTGAAAAAGATTTATTTTGGTTTAACCCAATATATTTTGTCTTTTCATTTAATCACAGGTTTAATTGCCGTAAACAAAGACTGAGAATCTGTTCCAAAAAAAAACAGGTCAAAAAGGAAGAAATTCCCAAATCTGAAGAGAAATTCACAGAGAAACCAGCAGCAAAAAGAGAAAATGAAGATTGTTTCTCCTGCTCTGAATCTGGAAGGAGTTTCAGTAAAACTTTTATCTTTATGTTTACTATGTTTGGTTGATTTCGGGTCCCTGTGTTCGCTGGACAGTATTTATTTTATTTTTTCCAGTTTTTCCACTCAAAAACGTCCTCTACGCTATAGATAAAAAAAAATTAATAAACAGTATTTATTAATACTAAAAGGTTTTTTTTTGTTCAACAAATATACAGACCAACAAAGAAATCATATCTGTGTGATGATTGTTGGAGGTGTTTAACTCAGTTACTCAGCTCAAGAACCACACAAATGTGAGAAGACTTTCACTCATTCATCCGGAGATTCACAGAACTGACATATCGGGAGTTATTTTCCTGTAATTAAACCTTCTGTGACTCTAGAGTGACCAAAAAACTACTTTTTCATGTCTAGAGGAAAAAGTGAAACAGTTCTTTAGTTGCGAGACGGTTCGATCTCATGTTGCTTGTTGTTTTGTTGTCGAGAGTCACGTTATTTCCTTCCACACATCTTTAGAAGAAAATAAATGTCGTATTTACAGCTCAAGATAACCAAAGCACTTCTACTCTAAACGTCTTTCTCAGGATTTTACCGATGGCGAGTCCATGTCTGGTGTGTACTCACAGCTTGATGCTTTTGTGTGTTCACAGGTGTTTCATTGAAGTCTATTTATTGTGAAAATTCGAATATTAATTGCAGTGAGAATTAATGTTTGTTGAGTATAGGATTATATATTTAAGAACTCTGCTTTTACAACATCAATCTTTTATATTCTAATCACTTTTACCACTGTTTTATTCTTTGTGTCTGTGACTATCTAGTTTGCTCAGGAATTTCTTCACACTTAAGGATCGTTGTTTGTAGATTCTTCATGAATATTTGTGCCTGGCTCCTCTTGGAGGTGCTTCCTAACGTCTGCAGCAGCGTTCAACATTAAAGCTTGTGATACTCAGAAATCTCTTGATCTTCACTTGAGTTTACTAGAGATTCATTCGTTTGTTTTCACCTTAAAATTACTTTGAAATGGACGTCTGGAATTATGGGTAATTTTCTAAATAGTTGTGCTTTAATGGGTTCGGCAGAAGTGTTTATATTGTTTTACTTTGTGTTTTCTTTAGTTTTGGACTTTTTTTAACAACTCACCATTAACAGAAACGGCATCACTCTGGTAATTACAAATCTTCACTAATTTGGTCAGTGTTGAACTTTTAATGAGAATCGTAAAGCCCTATGCTAGATCATTTATCACAAACAACTTTACTTGACTGTAAAGTGATTGAGAAGTAATGGCTCAACATGAACACAAATCTTGAGGAAACCTGCGGTCTTCTCATTAAATCTGTATTCTTCTCTTTATAGGGGCTCTGAATTTTTGTCTTATGTTTATTTTTGGCGAAATGTTAAAAAAATATATACATTAATGAAATATATTTCACTCCAAATGTTTCATTGAAGTTCATTGCATAATGGTATTTTTTTTTAAATATACTCTGCTCCTGTCCAGCAGGGGGCAGTAAAACTCTTCATAAGTGTGTTTGTTTCAATAACATCAGAAGAAGATAGAGCTCGACAAAGCGTTCATATTTCCCCTCAAGCTAAAGATTATAGCTTCATCAGAAGAAGATCTTCTCATTCTGGAGGAGAGATGGAGATTAAAGAAGAACCCTTCAGAATAAAAGAAGAGGACACAGAAGAAGAGATCGGTTTGTTTCTCTTTTCCGTACAACTCAGTCTCGCGGAAGTTGGTGATATAGTCACGACATTTTATCTTTTTATTCGCGCTTAGAGCTTCAAACTACACTGATTTTCGTGGCGTAAAAAAATACAGGAATTGGAATCTTATTGTATTTCATTAGGAATTGTGCTACCTGCGTGTATTTAGTTCTACCCCGGTGGCCACAGAAGCCGTGTTTGTTGTTGTTGTTGTTGTTGTATGCTTTTCCTGACCTAATAACTCGTGATCTAAACGCATTTAACAGACAAATTGTAATTTTGTTCACAAAAATTTCTGTTCACAGACAGATGTGACAGGAGACTGTTTCTTTAGCGTTCCTTTATTATGTGCTTTCTTGACTCACTACCTACGTCATCAACAGCATAGAAAATGCTGGATGTTACAAATAAGATATCTTTTTTTTTCCGAGTAACGTAAAAAACAAGCTATATTGCTGTTTCTCCTCGCGTAGAGACGCGGTTCACTTGAGCACAACTCAGCTGATCAACCAACCATAGCAGGAAGGAAAAATAGGATTTTTTTTATTCGTTTTTTTAAAGTTTATTTAAAACAGATTAAAACTATGTAGTGACTGTGAGAATCTGAGTAATTTCTCTTTCGATTTCTCTTTTTAGACTCGTTACAAGTGAGTGAAACCACAGATGACTATTTTGAGGAAACAGTCGTCTGTAAGGAAGAAGAAACATCTCAGACTGAAGAGAGAGAAACACAGCTGGAACAGAAACGAGCTGGAAGGACAGGAGCCAAAAAATCTCATCTTTGCTCTGAGTGTGGAAAGAGTTTTTCCGTTTTGCAAAATTTGAAAGTACACGAGAGAATCCACACTGGAGAGAAACCGTACTCCTGTGGAGAGTGTGAACGGACGTTTGTACATTCAAGCAGTTTAATTAAACACCAGAGGACCCACACTGGAGAGAAACCATATTCATGTGACATCTGTGGAAAGAGTTTTTCACAATCATGCACTCTAAAAAGGCACAAGAAGCTTCATGCTTGGTTATTTTTGTAGAAACAGCACATTCCCAGAACACTCAACCGAGATGTTCGCTGAAAAACGACTCTGGGAATGTGTTTGAAGTGGACCTATGTAGCAGTGTCTGCTCGTTCTCTTTCTCTTCTGCAGCAAACAGAGACTTACTCACAACCTGAAGATTGTGGCGAGGGACTTGTGCCTCCGTTTCCTAATCAGGGAACGTGGTTACACAGGGGTAGAAGTTCTCCTTCAGTCAGCCACTTCAGTGTTCGTCTGTTAAGCTGTCTAACTTGTCAAAACCATCTCTGATGTGTTAAATTTCACATGTTCCAGAAGCATCCAATTGTTCTCTTTCACTCTTTACCTTTAAGTTACTCTGAAGCAAAAATTGGTTTAAGCAAGGTGTGAGCGAACGTGTTTGATTAACACTCCGAAGCACATGCGATTTATTGATGTGAAATATCTATTTTAACCATTTAATACAATTGTCAAAAAGCAAGCACAAGCTATAGCAGACAACTACAAAACTGCAATAATGAGTTTAAAAATAACTAAATAAAGAGGAAACCGACTCTGAAGGCTTGCCTGGTGATCGATGCTCTTCTCCGACATCCTCGAGGTCTTGCTCTCAATCTTAAAAACAGAAGTCCACGGAGCATTGTCACCAGTAAATGCTGTCCTGGAGCCTGGTTTGGACTGGGACCTAAATAATTGTGACCATGGTGGTCCATCGTGATTCGAAGATGTGCGGTGGCACTTACGACGATTACCGAGGCTCAGATTAACTGTCATTCATTTAGTCAATTTTCTTTCATTTTATAGAGTGTTGGTGCGTTAACAAAACATATTGTAGCTCATTGTTTCACATCAACAATGAAGTGTACTTTCTGATTGACATTACGCTTTCAAACTATACATTTTCTAATGATCTGTTATTAAATTAAAAGACAAGGGTGTAAACTTCTTTAAATTGTACTAATTATCCCTGCACAAATTAATGCAAACATTGGTCATTATTTTTTCCATTTATTTCAATTAAGTCATTGTGAAAATAAAGTTATTTCTCCTTTTATGTAAAGTAAGACATGTAAACATTTTATGTGATTAGATTTTTGGCATTAGCCCTGCTTTCGGGTGCTCTCTCAATAACTGTGAGAACTTTCAAGAGTTTTAATATTAGATCATGAATGTGAGACTGTGTTTATATGAACTCAGAGCTACCTTCACGTCTTCATCTCGGATCGTCGAGTGTTTATCTGTCGAATCAGCAGTCACATTATTAAAAAGAGTCGCCTAAAATTGTTAAAGGCATCAATCTTGTTTAAATTCTGAATGTCTACTTTAAAACTATTAACAAACATACCGTAACATCTTTCTTCAAGCCAGCTGTAGATATTAGTGATATATTAACTATATATATGGCTCCACATTTAATAACCTCAACACAAGTTTATGAACCTGTGCAGGAAAATTGCAGACATACTTAAAGAATTTTCATGTTTTGACGGCAAACTCCACTATTTTGCCTGTTAATTACACAAATTACACCAGATATGACATTAACACAGAACAGCATGTTCTCAGAGACGATTAAACTCAATTAAACGAAAGGCCGGTGCAAAAGAGAGATTTATAAACTTGGTCAGAGGCTGGCGGGAGGGGCCTTTGATTTCACTGGACTATTTTGGTGTTTGTTAAGAAAATCGACCAAAGAGCCACGATTCATGTGTCAAACGCTGTCATCACAGCCGATAATGTGTTTCTATTATTATTATTACCAGCCCAAAAATGTGCGTTGGCCCACCGGGCATTGCCCAGTACACCCGATGGCCAGTTCATACCTGCCTGGAGCAGGAAAAAGTCTTTCTGAAAGTCATGATGAACATTTTCACGGTGAGGATAGCCTAAGCAACCATAGCTTCAGATTTGGAAACGTGTTTGAGTCACTAAATAATGAAAGCACAACACTCGAGGACAACATTGATCTGTCAATTGTTCACGTAGATTATATTTGAGCACGGTGGGCACACCCCTGAAAAATAGAAAGGTTCTGACCCCGGAGAACTTATCAAGGAGGTTATTGAGAAGGAGAAACCCTGTTTTAGCTTGGGCCCACCCGGGATTTAAGAAGACACCAGTGGAGGCACGCTGGAGAGAAACCATGTTCGTGTGCAGACTAGAAAGAGTTTTAGGCACAATTAAGATCACACAGGACTCATGCTTTTTAAAGAAATGTCTAAGGATACTAACAAACATTCCCAGAATACTGAACAGACTTAAAGACATTAAAAAAGATTTATTAACTCAAATGTAATGTGATATAATCTGAGATGTTTATTTGTTTGTTTTTCTGCTCTTTCTTTTTATTCATTTTGAGAAAATAAATTAGTAGATGATAAACAACTTTTCGGTTTCTAAGTTTGCTTTCAGAGTGTGATTGTTTCTGGAAGTTCAGACTCCAGTGATGGACAAAGGCGGCACCTCTTCACAATGTAATAAAAGCCCTCACGCTATATTTATGAAGTAGGTTTCTGAAGACTCAAGGTCATTGGCAGAGGAGGTCTTCCAGGTCCTGCTGGATTACAGCAACAAGCTTGACTCTCTCACTGTATTTGAGGTCATTCCCATCAGCTCTTCGTCTGATAAAAGATCTGCAGCAGACTCTTCAGACTAGATCGCTCAAGATCGCTTCAGATTTGGAACACACTTTTCCTGGCTCATCTTTTCCTTCAACAAATTTAGTGGTCAACAACAAGCAGAAGAGTTTTCCTAAAAACAATCCATCATTTCATTATAAGATAATATTTCACTCATAATAGGTACAGAGTGAATTGGTCATTTTTAACCAACTGTAAAAATATTGCTATACTAAAGCAACAACTGATTTTATAATATCTTAGAGAATAATTTCCTGATTTGAAAATAAAACTGCTCACAAAACAAGATGTAAATGAACATTATATCTATATATCATATTTGATTTTGCTGTATAGTTGATAAAACATTATATGAAACTTTTGGTACATAACAAAACTATTCAAACTAATTAGGCATTTATTTCTCTCTCTCTCTGACTCTGTAACAGTTTGATTCTTTTGTAATAATGCAGTTCTGTTTCTCCATTGTTTTTTGTTGTGCATCTCCATGAGCAATGACAGGCACTAAACATTGCAATTAAAACAATGCTTCATTTTCTTTCTTTATCAGAGAGTTTTCCCCACAGCAGCAATACTGCTTGTGTACATTAATGCTATTAACAGCAGCCCTCTGGCCGACAGAATCTTCACGTCTGAGGCAACTAACCCCTGATCCTGCTGGAGCTTCCAGAACCCTTGCAGAGCGTGTAGAGGAGCTAATGAGAGGAAACCAGGAGAGCGAGGTGCAGGGGATGTACAGGACACGCAGATCAGGTGTGACTGGGGCCCGAAAGAAGAGAGTGATCCAAAGCTTCAGTGAAGCTGCGGAGAGAAATCTGTGTTTTATCAGAAGAACTTTTCCTTTGCATTTGATCTGAAATGTTATCACTTTATTTGGTTTCCCCATTAACTAAAAAATGTCTGTAGCTCTAGGGGAATTTACATGATTTTTGTTCACAAGATCAGCAGTTATTTGTTCATTGTTAATAAAATTTTTAAGCTAAACTAACATCTTAGATCAACATGCTGCAGTAACGCTAAGGCACATGCATGATTCCCTTCATAGTTAATTTCAGCTACATGTGGACTGCAGTGTAGTGTGGAGTCCCTCAAGGTTCAATCCTTGCTCCTTTACTATTTAACCTGTACATGCTTCCACTGGACCAAATTATGAGAAGGAACCAGATATCACACCATAGTTCTGCTGATGATACACACATTTATCTAGCTATCTCCCCAAATGACTACAACCCCATAAACTCTCTCTGCCAATGTCTTGATGAGATTAAAAACTGGATGGAAAACAACTTTCTTCAATTAAACAAGGAAAAAACTGAAGTCATTGCATTCTGAAGCAGAAGCGAGGTTGTTACGGTTAACTTGTATCTCAATGCTGAGGGCCTCACAACTACAAATCAGGTCAGGAATCTTGGAGTGATTCTGGACTCTGATCTTAGTCTAAATAGCCACGTAAAAGCAACGAAGAAATCAGCTTCTTACCATCTTAGAAACATTGCAAGAATCAGATGCTTTGTTTCCAGACTAGATTTAGAGAAACTGGTTCATGCTCTTCTCAGAGCTCGTCCCAAAAACATCATTAAACATCTCCAGCTCGTTCAGAACGCAGCGGCTCGAATTCTAACAAAAAATGTAAACAGAATTCTCTCACGTTGTACAACATGTCACATTAAAAGTTTGCTTTAATACTACACAATTTTTATAAGTGTGAGATATGTTACAAAAGGATACTCAAGTGTAGGAGCCAGGGCTAAATTTGGGGAATGTTGATCCCTACATATTATAATAATGATTTAGCTTGGTTTAGATTCACTACCTTAAACCCTTCCTGATCCCCGTTCAGCAAGAATCAAAGTATAGCCCAAGTAGTTATGTCAAACATTTTATATCAAA
This sequence comes from Danionella dracula, assembly GCA_900490495.1. NCBI lineage: Eukaryota > Metazoa > Chordata > Actinopteri > Cypriniformes > Danionidae > Danionella > Danionella dracula. The sequence goes on along the minus strand of UELW01000005.1, from coordinate 502,018 downwards.
ATATTGACTTTAAAATAAGCTAGGTAAGAAGATCTTATTTCGATGTCAACAAAGATATGCAAGGTGAGACAACCAGTTTATTCACTAACAGACATAAAACACTGCATAAGCACACATTCACATAACTAGGCTTTAGTTTGTCTAAGAGTAAATTCATCAAGACTTACGTTAGTGGAGTCAGAGGTAAATTGAGGGCCTGTTTGTGGTCCTTGTGTTGAGACGATGCCAGATAAATTCTGATGAAGATCTTCAAAGAGTAGGCCAGGCGCCCGGCCTTGTTGGCATCAGAGCGGGCGTTTGTGAGAATTCTTTGATGAGAATAGGACTCTGAGTCCTAAGATGCTCGTAGGTTCATCTTTAAGCTTTGCATTTTGGAGCTGCGCGACCAACTTCTGAGATGAGAGCAGAACAGTGAACAGAGCGAGTGAGAGCGATGAAAGACAAAGAGCTAACTCTGAAAGAAGCCTAGTGTTATACGTGGACACAGGAAGCATTTGACAGACCACCATTGACCCCCGTCCAGGTGGTTCTAAGGAATGGCTTTTAACTATAAAATCTCCCTGAGTTATTCAAGGAAGGCTAAAAGTTACATCATACCAAATCATAAAATACCATGAATACATCTGAATTAAGCTTGACCCAGGGAATAGATGAAGACCAAACATAACGGACTTAATATAAAACATAGATGAACAACCATTTATTTTCTTTTATCCATTCAAGTCTCTCACTAACCTTCTGTAATAATCCTGTTACAACTATTTCAATGGTACACAATTAATTATACTCACAAAGATATAGAAATATTTGATTAACTTAGCTTCTTTATGAAGCTTCCTTGCCTTGATTGAGTTCCGCTTCACAGTTCACCTTGAGTTCACAGGATGCTATCTTCTGATTCACTCCTCACAGGGTCAAGGGTCATCCCAGGATTCGTCAGACTTCCATGAAATCTCTGGTTTGCGTTTCCAGGGCACAATGTTTAATGGTAAATTCAGCACCGAATTGTTGATTAAATATTCCTTTATCCAGAAGCAGTCTAGTCCACAGTCTTCCCTACACAAGATTTCTACAGAGGTCTTAAACCTAATGTTTTTTGTCTCACAAACTTAGTTGTTTTTTTTCTGCTGACGTCAAACAGGTTTTTTGTAAACATAGGAGACAACAAACTTTTCATCCTTATACTTTTTCGCGTGAAACAAATTCTTTTCTATATGAAAGTCTTTTCCCTTGTCACTACGGTTTTAGTTTTACGTTACACATTAAAATCTGTATTGTTTTTATGTATTGATGTATTTTTTACCCGTCTACGTTACCACTTTCACAAAAGTTTTCTCTAATACTTTTTCAAGCTAACTTTAACGTAACCACTTTTTCAATAACATTTCACTTTTTTGTTAACAAATGTGTTTTTTAGTGTAACGCATATCATGTGTGAGATGATAAACATTGTTACTCCATCCACTACATGAACACAAATATTTTGTTCAGATATCTTCAAATGTTGTACACGTTTACGCTAAAAAAAAGTTTTTTTCAACATTTACCCAAAATAGTCTCGTCTCAGCTGAACAAGATTTTTGTTGAAATAACGTTTAGCTTTCTAGCCAATGTTGAAGAGAGTTTAAAAACCTTTTGCTACCAACACTGACAGCGCAATCCTTTTAGATAACATTTTTTCAATAATTTAAATAACTTCAATAAGTTTGATAATTTATGTCAAAATGTTTATGTTTAACACAAAAACATCATGGAGATTTATTAAAATCACATGCATCTTTTTTACCCCACTGGAAAAAATGATAAATGATTCACTGTTTATGAATGAAACATTCTTTATTGATTAACAAACAATGTCTTCACCAGTTCAGTGTCTAAATCTTTTACATTTCTGTTTTTTGCTGCTTCAAAACAGTCGAAAACTGCCATCATACAGCCTCGATGCAGCTCCTACATGAACTGAGCGTTAATCTGTCTTTTGAAACTAGGTTTTATCTATTTACGCATTTTCACTCTAGATCGCTAAATAAAATTGTTTACACATGTAATTTAAAATATCTTAACACTTAAGCTATAATTGTACTGTTTCTGGCTATGAATAATCCTCTGATAATTCAGACAAGCTGAACATTAACTGTACATTAATAAATAACACTGAAATGTGAAAAATTGTTCTGTCTGACATAGAAACCTTCACCATAGGAAACTTTTAGATTCTAAAGTTTCTCTTCTTAAACTAATAAAGATGAAGTGTACATAAAGAAACTGGTTTAATGTGAAAGCAACCCTTTGTTTGTTATATAGATTTTTGAGAATGTTGGATGCTGTGTGGATTTGTGCTCTAAATGCTCTACCTTAAAATTCTTAATTGAAAGGTTTATTTTTTTTCTTTGATTATTCATGAATAAAACAAGAGAAGCCACGTTCTTGTGGTAACTGTGAGAAGAGATTTTGATCTGCAAATGAATTAAGAACACACAGGACGGTTCACACAGGAGAAACAAAAGGTAAGACAAAAGGACAAGCCAGACAAATAGAACCCAGTCTGGTGTTTTAATGGTTGCCACAGGTGTGCAAAACGAAAGCAGACAAACCAAATAGAAATATTTACATAAAAACAAACAAACTATACAGTTGCATATAAAAATTTGCAAGCTAGGCTCTCCTAAACGTTAAAAGCAGGTCCTGACACCACTGCTGAGCTTTTAACACGTCAGCACTGGCTCTAAACAAAGCTTTTGTTTAGTAAAAAGTTCATTTACATTTTAGAGTTTTGAACATCTCATCGTGGCCTCCAGACGGTGATCTCCTTCAGAGAGAGAGTGAGGAGCTCCGTCAGCCAGGAGAAGCTTAGAGTAGAGCTGCTGCTCCTCCACATTGAGAGGAACCAGCTGAGATGCCTCAGACATCTAATCCAGATGTCTTCTAAATAACTCCTAATGGAGCTGTTCCAGAGATGTCCTGCTGGGAGGAGGCTCCGGAAAAGACCCAGGACTCGATGCAGAGTCATGTCTCCAGACTGACCTGAGAACTCCTCGGTGTCCCCCGGTAGAGCTGGAGGAAGAGTCCTCGGTGTCCCCCGGTAGAGCTGGAGGAAGAGTCCTCGGTGTCCCCCGGTAGAGCTGGAGGAAGAGTCCTCGGTGTCCCCCGGTAGAGCTGGAGGAAGAGTCCTCGGTGTCCCCCGGTAGAGCTGGAGGAAGAGTCCTCGGTGTCCCCCGGTAGAGCTGGAGGAAGAGTCCTCGGTGTCCCCCGGTAGAGCTGGAGGAAGAGTCCTCGGTGTCCCCCGGTAGAGCTGGAGGAAGAGTCCTCGGTGTCCCCCGGTAGAGCTGGAGGAAGAGTCCTCGGTGAGGGAGCTCGTCCCAGAGAAGCAAAGATGGACGGAAACTTTCAGAGTTGCTTTGTAGCTCTTTTCAAATAAACTAATGTTGGTTTCTCAGTTCACGGTCCGTTTAGGTGCTGATGAAGGAATAAATCTTATTCCACACTTTGGAAACTTGTAGCATTCTCTCTACACTGAATGTTGTGGTGCTTTCTTAAGAAAATGTGTTATAGTAATGTGCAGTTTCAGTTATGTGCGAATTGAATATCGATAATTATTGTGTGTAAAATAGACAAACGATTAATTCGTAAATGATGAGTTAAACCTCATTACTTTAGATTAATAAATGCTATTGCTTTCATGAGCATCAAGTTGCTACCATGTTATTTTATCCAATTATTAGATCATGCACATATATCATTGTATTTATAATGAAAGGACATTCAACAACCTCACAATGTGAAATGGAGCATTAATTATTGAAATAAATTGAAACTCACAATTTTTAATATATAAACTTAACACATTAAGACAATTTTAAACAGCAGAACATTATTTACAAAGACTATAACTACACTAAAATTAAAAAGTAAATTTTTAATGACCAAAACATGACAAACTAATACATTTTAAATGATTAAATCTAATGATCATTTTTGTCAAAAACACTAAGACTAAAACTTAGGTAACTGCCAAAAACAACACTGCTCATGAGATGTAAGATCGGATGAAAGTTCAAAACTCATTTTACAGTATGAACATGTGTAGTGTTTCTCTTTAGAGTGAATCTTCTCGTGACGTTTAAGAGACGATGATTTGATGAAACTCTTTTCACAGTGTGAACATTTGTAATGTTTCTCTCCAGTGTGAATCCTCTCATGGGATTTAAAATTAGATAAACCTGTGAAACTCTTTTCACAGACTGAACATGTGTATGGTTTTTCTCCAGTGTGAATCCTCTCGTGATATTTAAGAGTGGATGATTTGGAGAAACTCTTATTACAGTATGAACATCCGTATGGTTTCTCTCCAGTGTGAATCCTCTCGTGAGATTTAAGAGAGGATGATTGAGAAAAACGCTTCATACAGATTGAACAATGGTATGGTTTCTCTGCAGGGTTCCTCTCATGGGACTTAAGATGAGATGTTTTGGAACTCTTTTTAGAGTATGAACTACATGGTTTCTCTCCAGTGTGAATCCTCCCATGGGTTTTAAGATTGCCAAATTGATTGAAACTCTTGTTACATATTGCACAGCTGTATGGTTTCTCTCCAGTGTGAATCCTTTCATGGGTTTTAAGAGAGGACGATTGGGAGAAACTCTTATTACAGACTGAACATGTGTATGGTTTCTCTCCAGTGTGAATTCTCTCGTGGATTTTAAGATTGCACGATTGAGAGAAACTCATATTGCAGATTAAACAAATGTATGCTTTCTCCCTATTTTGTCTCCTTGTGTGTTTTGTAACAGAGATTTTTTTACTGAAACTTTTTCCAGATTCTTCATTCACTGCTGGTTCCTCTGTGAATGTCTCTTCAGATTGGGAAATGTCTTCTTCATTTTTTACATGGATTATTTGGAACAGATTCTCAAAGTCTTCACTAAAGTCTGTTGAGCCTGTGAGTAAATTAAAAGAAAAAAAGAAATTAAATGAATATAAATAATTGTCTTCTAACCTCAACTCAATCTATTTACTTAAAAAAAAAGCTAAACAAAGTTTAGTGGAACTGTTAGGATAATAATAAAATGTGATTTCATAATTCCAAGTGATTTAGACACTAAATGTAAGATCTATTAAATTAGAAGCAAATAGAGGACAGGACCTGTCTGATGGAGGAGGGTGACAGAATCAATTTCCTTCGAGACACTGACCCACAAACTCAGTATTCAGGTAAAATGTAACTTAAATTAACTTAAATTAAGGAGATCTAGCCAAAGAGCGTCACGATAAAAACAAAATTATAACATAGCAGAGCAACTTCAACAAGCACAAAACAAATAAAGTACAATATAGACAATAAAATTCATCAAATTAAGAAGAGAGAAACACAAAGCCAATAGTGCATGATAAAATCAAACTTAGTCGAATGTCAAAACAAAGAGATCAGTTTCTAGTTTCGATTTAAAGAGATGAATCCTGTTTGACATTTAGAGGCAGAGCATTCTAGAGCTGCGGTCCCCAACCTTTTTGTGCCACGGACCGGTTTAATGTCTGACAATGTTATCAGGGACCGGTCTTTGAGAAGTGGTGGATAAATACAACAATACGACCTGCATGTAAACTGTAATATTTTCTAAACATAATGCTAAACATGAATCCACTCCACCTGTTTACTACTACAGCGTCCTCTCAACAAGAGCTTTGAGGGCTTCATTGCCTCATTCGAGATGGTTCCTGTATATGATGGAGAGTGAGCTCGGTGCGTGGGAATCGGATTTTAAGTAGCACTCTTGATATTGTCTGTTAAAAGTAGTTTTCTTTTTCTTGGAGGTTGTAGGCTTTTCCTCTGTCTCCACATTGGACCTTTTCTCCTTGACGTAGAAACTTTATAAAGAAATTCGTTTTTTACTCATTTTGCGAGCTCCTGGGTTTCGTTTCAGCGGTAACCTATCATGTGACCGAGAAGAGCGCCTTGACTAGCGTCAAGAGTGACATAGATGGGTGTAACTAAGAGAATCAGGTAATTTTTCAAAATAAAAGATCGTAAAAATTAAGAAACAAATAAAATGGAAGTAATGTAAGCTATTTATTCTTTCTGTGCGGCCCTGTACCAAATGACCAAAGGCCCGGGGGTTGAGGACCTCTGTTCTAGAGGATAGGACCTGCGACTGCAAAAGCCTCATCTCCCTAAAGTTTTGATCAGCTGACCTGAGTGACCTGGAGGAAGCCTATACCTTCAGAAACTCTGAAATAGCTAGACCATTTAATTATTTAAACACAAACAACACACAGCACGGTCGTCTCACAGCAAGAAGGTCGCTGGTTCTAGGCTCGGCTGGGTCAGTTATCATTTATGTGTGGAGTTCTCATGTTCTCCTCGTGATCGCGTGGGTTTTCTCCGGGTGCTCCAGTTTCCCCACAAGAACAAAGACATGTGGAATGAGTGAATTGAGTAAGAACGATTGTCCATAGAGTTAAGTCTGAATGAGTGTGTGTGGATGGCTTGCGGCTAGAAGGGCATCCGCTGCATAAAACATGTGCCAGAGGAGTTGGCGGTTCATTCCGCTGTGGCGACCCCGAAAGGGAAGAAAGTCGACATGAAGATGCCAAATAACACAACTTTAAAAGGGACTCTAAAATAGACAGACAGCCAGTGCAGCGATGCTAAATCCGTGGTAATGTGATTTTTTTGTGCTAGCGAGGAGACCAGCAGCATTCTGGACTAGCTGAAGACCAGCTAAAACTATGTTAGACACACCAATGTACAGCGTGGTGGGAGGTGGTGATGTACCCCACGTGCCAGGTAACAAATGAGTGGATTATGGTTTTAAAGTTGCCCTTTGTTAAAAAAAGGTTTAACCTTCGCCAGCTGTCTGAGATGATAAAAATGTCATTTAACCACTGCATTGACTTGTCTGTCCAAAAAACAATTTCTGTTCATCTAATTTGTCACAGAGGGCTTCAATAGTGTTCCAAAAGGACCCATCTTTAATGATGTGGTGTTTGCGTTACTGTTGGTGCTAAAAACAATGACTTCTGATTTTTTGTGTATTAAAATGTGAAAAATTATGGTCCCTCCAAGCATTTAGATCCTCTAAGTACAGTGAATTAGCATCACTTTGTTTAGATGGCAAATATAGCCAAGTGTCATCTGCATAGCTTTGGAACCTACAGTTGGATTTCGAGCCCAATAGAGACAGGCATAAAAAACAAGAAGAGGGCCTAGAATAAAGCCTTGTAGAATACCACATGATCACCACCGTCAGTAGCTAACAAACAATCGTTAAAACTCTCAGCAGCACCGACTCTGTACGGTGACCGGGTTTGAAACCAGACTGGAACGCTTCCAAAATGCTATTTTCCATTAGAAAGGTTTTCAGTTGCTCATGTACCGTTTTCTCCAAAAACTTTGAGAGAAAGATTTTGGCAATTGGAGATTGATCTGTAGCTGGCCAAGATGCTTATTTAGCAGCGGATGCACAGTGGCACGTTTACAAAGAGTAAGAAAGACACCGGTGGAGAGGCTGCCGTTACTAATGCTGAGGACAATAGGACCCAAGGTAGATAGAATCTATTTAAAAACGTGGATGGCATCTGCAGGAGAACCAGAAGGCTTCAAGTGCTCAACAGTATCAGTTAAAATAGACATTGTGATGTAAGGCTGAGTCGATGTCACTTGATTTAAGTCAGACACTGCTTCAGACGTTTCTCATGGCTGTCCTCTTTCATTTAGTCTAAAGTAAAAGTATTACCAGACAGGTGACTGCACTCCTTTTTCACCAACTAAAATCCTCGACGTCATTATAAAGACACAGTTCATGCCAGAGTCCCTCGGACGAAGTGATTGACAGATGGTAATTTCTGTGTAGCTTATATTTATTTATTTTATGTTTTTGTTATTGGTAAAACAAAGACCTAACAGGAAGTTTTCAAATAAAACAAAATTAATTTGTTATGAATCAATTATACAATACAACAATTCGAGTACCCCCAACTCACCTATTAGTTCTTCTGTTTCTTCTTCTTTTATTCTGCAGTAACCTTCTTTCAGCTCCATCTTTGTCTCTCCAGGAGTTTCTTCTTCCTTGTTGATCTGGAACAGGTTCTCACAGTCTTTCTTCACTTCAGTTGAGACTAGAATTAAAAACAGGAAGAGATTTACTCAAACTCTGAGCCTCATCTGCTTTCTGCTGAAACCTATGAGTGACGTCACTCACGTTACGTCCATCTTATCTCCAGTCAGTGATCTGATATCAGATTCTGATTGTTCTTCCATCGCGTCACTGAACCACAAGCTTTTGGTAGAGATCACCGTAACTCTCCTAACAGAGAAGCGCTCTCAATCACAAGAGCAGCTCTCGACCCGATCGCCGCTAAACTAACAATCCAAATAAGATTTGATTCGTCCCAAATTATAATAAAATGATAAACTCGTTCAGAATTAGTTCTATTTCTGGAGCACAGACTGATGGAGGCTCAAACAGCTGATATTACCTGAGCGGAGCTGAAACTAGAGAACACTTCTGCTTTATTTACAGTCTGAGAGCTTTCTTCACTGTTTCATCAACATTTAACCCCCGAGAGAACCCTGCGTTACTTCTTTCAGCTGATAAATAAAATATTTCAGTCGTTTATCTGTTCAGGAAATGTCACATAATCACTGATCCCCTTAACATCAGCTCACACAGCCGCGCTGCTGCAATCTCAATTAAATACGTTATAAATAATGAGCACGAAAGCTTAAAACGTGACGCTTTTCCACCAGAAAAGATGTCCCTAATGTAAGTCACTCTCGACAAAAGCGTCTGCCAAATGCATAAATGTAGATGTAAAAGAAGAAGATACTTTCAGTTTTATCTCACAAACGCAAACGAAAAATAGAAAACTTTACTGAATTTTTGTTTTAGTTGTAAGTATAGAAATAGGAATGTAATACGAATGATAAAGAAAGTGTCTCGTACGTGAGATATAGGCCTGCGATTGTGATTGCTGCACTTATTAAGATTAAATAAATATAAAAAATAACAGTACTATATTTATTTCTTTTTGGAGTGCATTTTGCGCAAAATGGCGGCATTTTTCGTGTTTGTTCCACTCTGTAATACTCGAAACAGAACGCACCGAACTCGTACTGTGAGGATGTGTGAGTGAAAAGTTGTAGATGAAAGCAGAGATGAGATATAAAGCCTCCTCCTCCCCGCGAGGACCTCTCTCTGAGCTGCGATCAGAACCTGAGAAGCTGCTGATGTTTCCTCAAACAGGCTCGTGGAGACAATTCTCTTCAGATCACAACTCTGAACACAAACACTCACCTATTTCCACCTCTTTAACTCCAGAAGCTTCTTCTTTAAGCTCCATCTTTACTCGAGTGAGATCAGCTGTGCTGCATGCTACTTCTGGCATTATGTTTTTTTTTTCTTTAACTGAAGAACAAAGAGCTAAGCGTTGGCCTCTTCTTTTTCTTCTTCTGCTTTTAACGGAAGAAGATAAACGATATTTAAAAGAGTCGCTACTGCCCTCTGCTGGATAAGAGTTAAAACTAATGAAGCACATTGTTAAGAACACATTGGACATATTTCTGTAATCCATATGCACATGGTCAACTGCATTTTCAAGTTAAAATCAAATGTTCTATTTTATAAAATTATTTTTAAATCGCATTACATATTGCATCTTTATTTAGCGTCAAATAAATCACATTAAACAACGTTCAATACAGAACATAAAAACAGGTCAAACACAGCTTCCATACGCAGCATTACTGTTGAAATGTCTGACTGAAGAGCAACGCTTTTAAAGACTGGCTTTAAAGGAAGCGACGGTCGGTTGTTTCACTCGGAGACAGGGAGCTTGTTCCACAGCGCAGGAGCAGAGATGGAGAAGGCTCTCCACCCATCAGGGGTTCAGAGGCCGAGGAGACTCTAGCCAGACGGAGGAGGAGGAACGAAGCGTGCGTGGCCTCCAGAGATAGCTAGATAACTGTTAAAAGCTAGCATTAGACTCAACTGAGAGTAAAAGCATGCCGTGACATCACTGCTGCGCTGAGCTTGTAACTCGTCATCACTGGCTCTAGCCAAAGCATTTGTTTATTAAAAAGTGAATTTACATTTTGGAGTTTTTAAACTTTCAAAAAGGGTAAAATTAGTTTCCTCCGTAGAGTGAGGAGCTCCGTCAGCTTGGAGTAGAGCTGCTGCTCCGTCACATCGAGAGGAGCCAGCTGAGGTGCTCCGATGGCTCCTGGATGAGTCCTTATAGAGCAGTTCCAGGGATGTCCTGCTGGAGGGAGACCAAGGGCTTGAGAGATTAGGTTTCCAGACTGGCCTGGGAAGTGTACTCTGAGAGATGGATGGTTGGAACCTTTCAGCATTGCTTTGCTGTTATTTTCAAACTAACTTTTGGTTTCTCATATGGTGATAAATAAAAGAATCTCATTCCACATTTTAGAAACTTGTACCATTTTTGAACGTTTTGATGTTTTGTTGAGGAACCTACCAGTGAAAACGTTCTTCCACATTCATCACACAAATATGGTTTCTCTCCAGTATGAGTCCTCTCATGAAATCTAAGACTATTTAGATAAATTATACTCTTTTTACAGTGTGAAGAAATGTTTTTCTCCAGTGTGAGTTATCTGATGACATTTACGGTGAGCTAAATGATCGAAACTCTTTTTACAGTGTAGATATTTGTATGGGTTCTCTCCACTGTAAATCCTTTTTTTTTTTGTTAAAAAAAATTTGTTTAAGATCGGATGATTTAGTGAAACTTTTTATACAGTATGAACTTGGTACAAAAACGGATAGCAGTTGGCACTGAAGGCTCATGTGTTGTGTCTTGAAACAGTGCTTAAAGGATTTTTAATAATTCACATAAATGTGTATTTCTGACTCCATAATTGGTTTATGAAGGTTTTATCTTTACCTCTATTCTTGGTCATAACAAAAGAAATTAAAATGTTAATTATTAATGATAACAATTAGTTCCCTATCAGTCGGTCACTACGACTTATGTTGGTGACGACTATGGGAAGTTCCGCTAGGGGCGCTCTACTCATTCCACACTGTTTCAAAATGCCAATCAGCAAACACACTGATGGTCACATGATCACGCCGTCCCGCAAAAACCGGACGCGAACGTGACACTCTTCCTGTTTTTACTTTGGAGCTAAACTCTGACTCGCAAGCCACTTTGTGAAAGACGCCAAAAAAGAAAACAGTTGGATTATACCTGGTGTGTGGATTTTGGAGACTTCAGCTCTTTTACTGCCTTCCAACAATAATTCCGACTCCTATTCTTAGTAGAGCACTTGTTTTGCCAGTTGACTGTTTGTAGCGTGTTCCAAACATGGTCGAGCCTGGACAGCCATGGTAGGTCTCCACCTAGGCTCCCTTCGGACCCCACCGCTAAGTCCGTGAGTTCACGGCCCCTATCGGCGAAGTGCGTATGACGCCATTAGTGGAGTTTCAGGAAGCCTGGTGGGAGCTTCCTAATATTTTCCCTTGGTTCGTACGCACTATCCGGCACGGCTATCGACTGCAGTTTGCTGCCAAGCCGCTCAGGTTCAACGCGGTTCTAATGACCTCTGTCTCAGCCACAGAGGCTCCGGTCCTGCGCGAGGAGATCGATTCCCTTCTACACAAAGGTACAATCGAGCCAGTCCCTCCTGCCGACAGAGAAAGAGGGTTTACAGCCCCTACTTTCTAGTTTCCAAGCGCACAGGCGGGTTACGTCCTATCCTCATCCTGTATCGTCTGAAACGCATATATGCATTTCCCCCAGTGAGCCTCCTTGCAACCTTCCTGTGCAAGATCAGGGAGGACGAGGCAGAGGTCCTAGTCGTGACATCTTATTGGCCCAACCGACCTTGGTTCGTAGAACATCATGCCGCGGAGGACCCCCGGCTAATGCTACGTTCTGTGGTTCAAACTCTGTCTCTTGCCAGAGCTCCATCTACTAGGGCCTGTTACGCCGGCAAGTGGGATCGGTTCGTCGACTGGTGTCACTCTCACCAAGTAGACCTGAGAAGCTTCCCCGTTGAACTTGTGCTAACCTTCCTTCAAGAGGGTCTGGATTGAGGACTGTCTCCATCTACCCTGAAGTTGTTCATCTCCGCGATTTCTGCCTACCACTTTCTGGTTGAAGGCAACACGTTGGGAAGACACGAGTTAACGGTCAGATTCCTCAGAGGGGCCAGAAAGATTCTACGCTGTCTTTAGTTCCCTGCTGGGACCTTTCCATTGTCCTTAGAGGACTTCGAGGTCCTCCATTTGAGCCGCTTGAATCAGTAGAGCTTAAATTTCTGTCAGTGAAGACAGCGCTCCTGGTCGTGTTAGCCTCGATTAAGAGGGTGGGGGATCTGCAGGCACTCTCTGTCGATGCGGAAGGACCTAGGTTGTAGCATTTTGCAGGGTGTTTCCATAGTCGTCACCGACAAAAGTTATAGTGACTGACTGATGGGGAACGTAATGGTTACATTCGTAACCACCGTTCCCCGAATAGGAAATGGAACTTATGCCCCCAGCCACAAGCGTAAGGTCGTGAGTAAGTCTGGTTGCCTCGAGGGTGAGTACGGCTCCAGCGTTACAACAGGAAGAGTGACACGTTCGCGTCCGGTTTATGTGGGACGACGTGATCATGTGACCATCAGCAGGTTCGCAGATTGGCAATTTGAAAACAGTGTGGAGTGAGTAGAGCGCCCCTAGCGGAGCTTCCCATAATCTTGAAGTTATTTCTTTATTGAATCTTAAAAAAAAAATAATTTTAGAAGGAATTGGTCTCTGTTTTTACATTATAATGTACAAGTAGTTTGTGGATATTTATGGAACAAATGAATAAAATCTCAATTATTGTTTAAGTTAATTCCTGAATTGCTCCCTACTCCCTGACCATCACCTGGTGCGTCATTATAAATATATAAATGAAGAACTGATTTGATCTTTTATTTGAGCAGTTTTGGGTTCTTGATGTTTTCCCTTTATTCTATGTTTTGTCAATTCTTCTGGGGAGTTTTATAATGCTTTTGTTTTTAAGAAAAAAACTATTGTTCTTTATTGTTCCTTCTTTATTTTTATGTTTTTACATAACTTCTGATTCCCTTTCTTTCTTCTCTGTGTGTTCTACATTGAACCGAAACATTCTCTGTTGTTTCATCTTCTTTGCCTTCATCACATTAATAAAGTTGAAATAAAACTTATTGAATTCTCTTATTTTCTGTTGCTTTTATTTAATTGTTGTTGGCTGAATGATTTGGGAAATTAATTGAATTTTGAGCCTCATAAAACAAATGCCAGAGAGTTGGCGGTTCATTCCGCTGTGGCGACCCCGAAAGGGAAGAAAGCCGACATGAAGATGAATGAATGAATGAATGAATAATTGAATTTTGATTATTTTTAACCTAAATTTCTAAGGCAATTTAGAATTTGAATATTCTTTCCCAAAGCTTCTTTATATAGCAGAAATCGAGAGAGAGAGAGCAAGGAATGTGAATGATGAGATGAAGACACCAATAAGAGTCAAAGGTTTTGTATACTCATATATATATATATATATATATATATATATATATATATATATATATATATATCAGAATTTTCTCAAAATGAGTTTTGTAGCAGAACCGCACATAAACCCGTGAAGGAGGAGCTTATTTTGGTGTAAGAGAGTGTTTTGGTTATTTTCTTCCTCAGCGGTCTCCTCTCAGTTGCTTGTGTTTTGATGGCAAAATATTTTAGCGATCACCGCAGAAGTTTTATTTCAGATCAAACTGCTCTGTAGCTTGTTTCCTGTGTTACATAGATCACAAAGAGGTATCATATGTTTATAAAAGTGTTTATACCAGAGTTATTGAGCCGGAAAACCAAATCTTTGAATCTAGACTTTTACTGAATTCCAATACTTAACACAGTAACTTTACTATAGATCGTTTTTCTGTTTGCTACTTTTTAAAACTGTTATGAAAAATGTACGTACAAGAATATTTTCTTGTTTTGATCATCTGTTCTTAGCTTTTCTGTCATATCCAGCTCAGTAAAACAGGCCGAGGTGTTCTTCTTCTCTTGATTATACAGATAATCCAGTATTTAAAAATCTCCACAAACTGAAAACTTTCTTCAAAACTCATTCTTCTGTTCATATCCCAAAAATGGTTTTATTAGTGATGTTACGAGATGTGTCGAGGCTTCGAAGCGTGTGTCGAGCTTCATTTAGAGGAGGACCCATGTGACTGCTTCAGTTTCCCCCGAGGTCAGGAACCGGATCAGGGTTCGTTCACAATGTGGGTTTTTGAAAGTGTCAGATGATTTTGTATAGCGTTTATGTTATTTGTAGATGATTTAAAGAGATTAAGGAACAAAGACATTACGGAGGGTGAGAAGAGTAGGTTATAAAAATAAACAAAATGAAAAAAAATTCCCCAGTACTGTAAATAATAGCCCAAGAACACTGTAGGATTTTCTCTCAACCCGGTCGCCTTTCTTCGCCAGTGAATGTCCTCAACAGCTCAATAGGATTCAAGTGCACTTGGAAGCCAGAGGAAAAAACCAAACTGTGTTCAGTGTGATTTATTCAAACAAGCTTAACACATGAGCAGTACAGACTGCTTTTATACCCCCAAAGAGAGGAGTGAACAAGAGACTCAAGCATGGTCAGAGTTTCAACCCCCACCCAGAGCATTTTACGATAACCATACCATAAATGATGTGCAGGAGCTTCCCAAAAAGAGATAAGGAGAATGTGGAACGTTTCAGCTGCAGAAAGAACCAGTAAATCAGTCACAGAGAGAAAAACCAGAATGCGCTGGACCAGCACACAGCATTCCTTACGAGAGTTCATTTCAAAGATGGAGACAAAGTAATGTACAAAGAAATGAGCGGAGCTTTCATGAGAATTAGTCTCACAATTACAAGTTTATTCCGTCTCCTTTCCTTAGATCCACAAGCATTTTCACTGTCCTCCACCAGATTGAACACGACATCTATAGAAAGAAAACACTGCACAACCTGTCAAATTATGAAATAAGCAACGGGGGAAATTTACGTACGATAATATTTTATTTACACACGTTATCATTTAAGAACAGATTTTTAAATTGATTTTCTTTTCTTTAATTCAAAATCAAAATTCAACAGTAACAAAAAATCACTCACACATGACATGGTTCAGATATTATCATACACTTGGCCAGTAGGTGGTTTCGTGCGCACATGAAGCTTCAAGAAACAAACCCTTTTCTGAACCAATTGTCACGATGCATATCGCCATCTACTGTGGTGGAGTGTGAAGAGCACTATTTACTTTTACTATAACCCAATATCTAATCCACTGGTTCTGATTAATTTGACTATTGCCTTTAGCTTATTACCTACCCTTTTCCATCTTCCAGTATGTTTTTGATATCTAATTTATATATTCATGCTTAATTAAGTTCTTCTTCCATGATCCTCCTTCATCTCATTTGCCTTTCCTTCTATCAGAACATGCTCCACTGTTTCTGCTGCTAGTAGTGTTTACCTATTACATGTAGTGTGCCTTTAAAAATGTGTGATTATGACTTGTTCGCTCCAGTTTCCATTGTATCTAACTTTGCTTTTCTGTCTGTCCCATATTGTCTGCCACATACTATTCATGTTTTCATTGATTACTACTTTTCATTACTTTCTACTAAGTGTTGTTTGTGGATTCCTCATCCTTATTATTTTTTGGTCAGTTGTGGTCCGGTGGATGAGGAGATCGACTTTTTATCTGAAGGTCGCAGGTTCGATCCCCAGATCCACCGAGCTGAAGGTGGAGTGAGTGATGGAACACCTGCTCTCCATCTTCAACAATCACAGCTGTGGAGCCCTCGAGGAGCCCCAGTTCCCCGACTGCTCCCCGGGCCCCGCAGCCATGGCTCCCACTGCTCCCCGGGCCCCGCAGCCATGGCTCCCACTGCTCCGGGTGAGCGCTCACGCTGTGTTTGTTCACTGCAGTTTGTTGACTAAAAAGTGCCTAAAACTAAATATCTCACATCTACTAATGCTCTCATGAGAACTAAGACGGAATAAACTAGTGACGCTCTTTTCCAGTATGAAAATCTTTATGGTTTCTCCCGTGTGTGAATCCACTCATGACATTTAAGACTGTATAATTTAATGAAATCCTTTTTACAGTATGAACATCTGTATGGCTTCTCTCCAGTGTGAATCATTTCATGAGCTTTCAGATTGGATGATTGAGAAAAACGTAATTTACAGTACAAACAACTGTATGGTTTCTCTCCAGTGTGAATCCTCTCATGACTTTTAAGATTGCACATTTGAGTGAAACTCTTCTTACAGTGTGAACATTTAAATGGTTTCTCTCCAGTGTGAACTGTCTCGTGAAATTGAAGACTAGAAAATTGAGTGAAACTCATTTCACACGATGAACATCTGTATGGTTTCTCTCCGGTGTGAATCCTTTCATGGGATTTAAAATAGAATGAGTTGGTGAAGCTCTTTTTACAGTATGAACATCTGTATGGCTTGTCTCTGGTGTGAATCCTCAAGTGTTTTTTAAGAGAGATTTTTTGACTGAAACGCTTTCCAGATTCAGAGGAACAATCTTCATCTTCACTTTTTGTCGCTGGTTTCTCTGTGAATTTCTCTTCAGATTGGGAAATTTCTTCCTTTGTGGCCTGGGTTGTTAGGAACAGATTCTCACAGTCTTTGTTCACTTCAGTTGAGCCTGTGATAAATTAAAAGGCAAAATAAATAATTTACTTGCAAAATATAATTCTAAAATTGTAACTATGACACTAAGACATACACAAGCACACTATCTTCATATATGTCAGGGGTCCCCAATTTTTTTTTACATAAAGGTCAAATGGTACAAGACAAACCAGAAAGAGGGCCGAAGCCAATAACCATCCAGCGCCTACCCCTTTCCTCCACCGAAGTCTAATAACAACCCCCTCAATCATATTAAATTCATATAAGGACTTAAAAAAATAAAACATTTTTAGTTTCTGCCAGACTTTTACAGAACACTAATCTCAATTTGTTGTTCAACTCAACTCAATTCATTTACTTCAAAAAGCACTAAACAACTTTTAGCGGAACAGCATTATATATCTCAAGCTATAATTTTAGAGAACATTAATATACAATGAATACCAAAATAGAATTAAAGGAATTTGTTCTTATAACATTTTCAAATGTTTCAGGTAAGGGTCGGCGATGTGGCCCTTAAATACTGAGGTATAATTGAGTCACAAAGATAAATAATTACGTTTAAGATCTACAAATAAATCTAAAGAGATGCACAAAAATAAATCCGATTCACAAACAAACATACATTTATAAATTAAAACACAATCCACAAATATACTTTTAAGAGTCACAGAAACAAGTTCCTTTCGACTTATTTGTGGATCTGTTTTCTACATTTGTGAACCTCTCGCTGCAGGTTGCACATCCTGACTCAGATCTGCACAAATATATAAGCCCGGCCCACCACCTGTAAGCCAATCAGAATGCTCGGATCCGAAGACAATCATGCTTTAAGGGACTGTTTCATTTCAAAATTTCTTCAAAAACTCTTTTTTTGCTGAAAAACTAATGAATGCTTTCAGAAAGGTAAATGTTGTTGCAGCGACAGCGTTAACATTTATTGCAGCAGTTTAAAGTTTTGAAAGCGTTTAGAAAAAGTGCATTTATGCAGAATAAGAACATTTAAGCACACATACTCTCTGAACATCCTCAAAGAGCGTGTTGTGCCCTTGTGTAGGTGATCCTGCTGATCCAATAGATGTAGCTGCCATGTTTTAACATCAGAACTCTTTCTTTCCAACAGAATTTACATTTAATTCATCTGAGTTTCTCCTCAGATTTTCTCTCTTTAGATTCTCTCAGAATTAAAAGAAACACTCACCTATTAGTTCTTCTTCTTTTATTCTGCAGAGTTCTTCTTTCAGCTCCATCTTTGTCTCTCCAGGAGTTTCTTCTTCCTTTTTGATCTGGAACAGGTTCTCACAGTCTTTCTTCACTTCAGTTGAGACTAGGATTAAAAACAACAAATAAGAGAATAAACCATGAACTAATGTCTAAAACACAACAAAAATCTGTTTATTTGCTCATTAAATCTACTTTCTCTTTGGATTCTCGATCAGAGTTTAAATACAAAGAGAAACAGTGACCTGTTAGTTCTTCTGTTTCTTCTTCTTTTATTCCGCAGGGTTCTTCTTTCAGCTCCATCTTTACTCGAGTATTACTGCAGTCTGTGATTAGTTTCTGCTGCTGGAGTTCTTCTGTTTGTTTCTTCTTCAGCTGAAGATCTTTGTCCTCGTGGCTCCTCTTCCGTTTCTTCTTCTGGGTTTAACAGCAGCAGAAAACAATCTTTCATGCGTTCTTGGCATGTCCAGCTCATGTCCTAATCATGGCATGTTCATGATAACACGCACTACCTCTTTTGCCCACCAGGCCGCCTCACAGATGCAGAGAGTTAACTTTTGGCCTACTTACGGCACCTTTCACCTAGATCTGCTCTAAGCGTGCAGATTGCAGCTCAAGAATACCTCTCTTACAAGTGTAGGGTCCCGATGCTCGGCCCAAAAACGGATCCCAGTCGGGACTGAAGGCTCACGTATTTTGTCTTGAAACAGTGCTAAAGGATTTTTGATAATTCACATAAATTCGTATATCTGACTCCATAATTGGATTAAAAAGGTTTTACCTTTACCATTATTCTTGGTCACAGCCAAATAAATTAACATGTTAATTATTAATGATAATATTAAGTTTTAACCCACTCAATGACCTTTAATTTTACTCACACTTGATGTTAATATTCTTATTAAACCTTAAAAGTGTTTCAGTAAAAGAATAATGACCGAAGAAGGTTCAAACATTTATTATCATATATATATATATATATATATATATATATATATATATATATATATATATATATATATATATATATATATATATATAAACAATGCATTAGATTATACAGTCTATGAAATATGAACCACGAATAAGGAGTTATTGTCTACACTTAATTTGGAATTGTTCATTCTAAAAAAGGCATTACGTTTTAACTCCAAGTTTACTACATGATGAGGGAGCTTTAGAGCTCTTCCTTCAGGGGCCGATTTCAGAGACGAAAAGGGCCAGGATTTGAGTCTGCTATCTACTTTTGAAAATTTCTTCAGAGCAGTCTCCTCCAGAGAGGAGGAACCTAACCAGGCAAAGCTATTGGCTCTCTCAGAGAGAAGGTGAGGCTCATCGAGAGACAAGCTGGTGAGATTTAGGTGTAAATTTAAGCCTAGTCCAATCTCATACGCAGATTCATTAACCCAGCGGGGCACATATTACTCGGACACCCTGAACTGGTTTTTGGCTCTTTGCTTTTTCATTTCAATTGTCTCGTTTTGCCTGATGTGTCTGTGAGAAGATAGCAGTTCCCGTTGGTTCCTGTGCTTCGTTTGGTCTTTTCAAGCAGATCATACAACTACAGAGTTCAGTTTCTTACACAAGCACATCCTAATTTAGTACCATAATTCATTTAATGTCTTTAAATTAGGCATGAGAATGAAGTTATAAAAGGAAGGAGAATTGCATATTCTTGAAGTTATGCAACACCATCTTAAATATCATGAGAGGATTCACACAGGTGAGAAACCATACACATGTTCAAAACTGTGAAAAGTTTCACCTGTTCATCCCATCTTAAATATTATCAGAAGTTTCACACTGGAGAGAAACCATACAAATGTTTACAGAGTAGGAAGAGTTTATCGGTTCAACGTGTCATAATAAGCATCAAAAAATTCACACGGGAGAAAAACCATACAAATGTTCACCGTGTGAAAAGAGTTTACCTTTTGATGTAGTCTTAAATATCAAGAGAGGAGTCACAGGTGAGAGACCATACAAATGTTAACACTGTACATAGAGTTTCCCCCATTCATTCCACCTGGATTCTCATGAGACACTTCACACTGGAGAGAAACTGTAGAGATATGTGCTGCGGAGTAATTGAAGTAGCATTAAAGTGGATTAAATCACTCACTCCTACATAAGAACAAGAAGTTGCTCTGAGTTGAGACTGAGTGAAAATGAGAGAGGATAAATTAGCCATAAAGGTTCAGGAAAAGAAAAGCAAAGAATATCAAGTGAAAAAGTGAAAGAGAAGTGTGATGCACCGATAGCTGGTTTCTCACAGTCGAGGAACACATTAATGCTCTGTGACTGCGATTAATGAAGATGAAACAGATGTTTACACATGAATTAAGTTAAAACCATGAAAGTGAACTGATACATTGTTGATATTTCTAAGTTCATGGAAATTCCTTCATTTAAGAGTTTGTGTACATGAGTAAAAGTTCTGGTTACTTTTATGAAAATGCTGTTTAAAGCCAAGAATGAGACAAACATATTGAAAATGGAAACAGAGACTATGTTTATTGTTGTTTAATCAATTGTTTATATGGTTTTCTGATTAAAATTGATGATCACTTACTCTGCTTTGTTTTATTCTTAATATTATCTTTATTGTTTCTTATTTTCTATTTCCATCTTCTTTATTGAAACTTTATCTGTATTTTATATAAACATCTTTCTCCTTCATCCCATTTGTCTCACCAGATACCTTCTATTTATTATCATTTTAGTCTAATTTTTTTGCGACGTTTTCTTTAGTTTTTTGTTTGGCTGAAACATCTGCTTTTCATTTCCCTCTAACCCTGCATGAACAGGAATTCAAACAAAAGTGACTGTTGTTTATTTGATTTATTTTTTTATAGTAGGTGTTCCCTGAAGAGAAGAGTTTTTAGTTGCTTTTTGAAAGCTGTTAGTGTTGCTGCTCTCCTGACTGGATCAGGAGTTTTTTCCACCATCCAGGGACAGTGAGAGAGAAGGTTCTGCTGAGAGATCTTCTGTCTTTGTGGGACTGAACCACGAGTCGCTGTTTCTTCTCTGAGCGCAGGCTTCTGGAGGATCTATAGAAGTTTAGGAGCTTCTGGAGGACATGTAGGAGTGTATGAGCTCATGGAGGTAAACAGGGGCTGATCTAGAGAGTTTTGTACACCACCGTTAGCAATTTAACACGAGCTGCGATGAGGAGCCAATGAAGAGTGATGGCTTCGGTTCCTTGAAGATGAGACGAGCTGCAGAGTTCTGGATCATCTGCAGAGGTTTTTAGCGCGTTTGCTGCTAGGAGAGCTTTGCAGTAGTTCAGGCGTGAGAGGACCAGATTTTATATATATATATATATATATATATATATATATATATATATATATATATATATATATATATATATATATATATATATATATATGCGCTGTGTATTCCTCAACAATGGACAGTAAAACATACAAACATTGGTTTCACTCAAAAAAGAACATGAAAACTTCCAGAAATTTCTCAAAAAACACAGAGTTCAAAACAACAGATGGCATTATTAAAAGATTCTACTCGATCCCACTTCACATTTTTTATCTTTGATCACCATAAAATACTGCAGACTATGATATTAGATGACACTGTGCTGCTTGTCAGGAAAAAGCAGGCTCACCTCCAAAATAAGACATATACTCACCTATTGAGAAGTGTGTTTCAAATAGAGATTGTGGTTCTAAACTATTCTGGCTAACGAGATTTCAGACAGAGCAGCAGTTGACGCAATCTCTACCTGACAGGTTCCCCCTCTGCTCTTGACACAAGCGCTCGTGTCGCGTCACATCAGCTCCTGCGGAGGGCAGGAGACGATGCAGCTCCTCGCCTAAACATCAAACACATCGATGAATGTGATGGTATCCACAGTAATGCAAAATCCATATCATGGCACAACACAATACCGGTGTTCACTTTCATACCGGTATAGCGCCCACCCCTAGCATATATATATATATATATATATATATATATATATATATATATATATATATATATATGTATAGCACCCCCATAGCCATGCCAAAGCAACGACCAATCAGCTTATTACCGTCTTAGAAACATTGCAAGAATCTGAAACTTTGTTTCCAGACCAGATTTGGAGAAACCGATTCATGCAGGTTGAAGGTGGGCATTTTTTTAATGTAGATTAATCTCACTATAATTTTGAAATTAATCTATATCAAGCCACAGGCATTTAGAGTGCATATATATATATATATATATATATATATATATATAACAACTTGCTCTTTTAACCCTTTTATGGTGTTTAGGTCTGTGGCACACATTTTCAGTTTTCATCAAAAGAAAACTTATTATTTCAAACTGACATTTACTGGCAATGGCTTATTTTGTCAAAAACACGCATCTGAACACATTATTAAATGACACTCTACACATTTATGTTACACACATAAATAAATACACATTTATGCTCAGCTCTACTGGATTCGGGGCATTAAAAGTGTGAAAATGTTAGATTTTTTTACCTTTATTCAGGCTCCCACACGAACATAAAATCACACATACGCATAAAATGTTAGTATAAAATTAAAAGGCCCAAATGCAATGGGTCTAGTACATCCACCAAATCTGCCAAAGTAACAATAATGAGAACACCACACATGGTTTAAATTCTAAATGTGAAGAAACAAAGATAAGGAACAATAATTAAAATGTATTTGCTGTTTTTACACTTGTTTCTTGGCTAAAGTAAATATATTAACATAAAATGTCTTGAGTGGCACTAAAAGGGTTCAACGGTTAAGCAAGAGTGTATAAGTCATATATAAGTTGACCAAGTACGTTTAGTTCAGTTAAAGAGATTAAAGATGTGAACTGTGTATATTATGTTAGTGCCAGAAGTAACTTCACACACGAAACCCAGAACAGATGTTACTAACAGCTGCGATGGACGAAACTCCCCTTATCCTAAAAAATTCAGAAACAATAAGTAATTTTGATCAAAAACACTTTTTATAAAGACTTGTTAGCCGAGCACAGCGCTTGGGATCAAGTTGTTGAAGCTGTCGATTGCCAAATCGGTCAGTCCTAAACAACAATTAAATAAAAGCAACACAAAAATGATGTTTTATTTGATCTTTAAAAGGGCTGAGAATAAGAAATTCAGAGCATTTTTTTTACAATTTAAAAATAGAGAAACAACAGAGAATATTTTCTTTCAATGCAGAGCACACAGAGAAGGGAATCGGAAGATACAGAGAGACTTCAAATAAACCCAGTAACAATAGTCTTTGTGAAGAAAACAAAAGCATTATAAAATTCTCCAGGAGAACTAGAACTAAACATAGAATAAACACGAACCTCAAAAACACAAAACTGTTCAAATAAAAGATCAAATCAGTTCTTCGTTTCAATACTTCACCTAAACTGCGAGACCCTAAATCAAAGAAGCTATGACCACTCTTATTTGGAATGAACCTTTTTCTGGTGTTGTATCAGTAGACGGCTGTGATAAAAGGTTTTGTAGCAATAAAAGCACCCATGATTCTTCACTCCGCTGTGTTCTTTCTGATGCTCTCTTAATTTGTGTGGCCATCCAAAACTCTTTCCACAAAGAGAGCACACATGCGGCTTCACCTTTAAATGAACATTCTGGTGACTCTTCAAATGTGTTCTTGAAATAAAACTTCTCTCACATTGATCACAGGAGTATGGTTTTTCTCCTGTGTGGATCCTCTTGTGTTTATTAAGGGACCCCTTTTCAGAGAAGCTTTTCCCACACCGATCACATGAGTACGGTTTTTCTCTGGAGTGAATCCTTTTGTGTGAATTAAGGTTTCCTTTTACTAAGAAACTCATCCCACATTGATCACATGAGTATGGCTTTTCTCCTGTGTGAATATTCTTGTGTTGTTCAAGATGTCCTTTCACTTTGAAACTCTTCTCACATTGATCACATGAGTATGGTTTTTCTCCTGAGTGGATCCTCTTGTGTTTATTCAGGGTTCCTTTCTCTGAGAAACTCTTCCCACATTGATCACATGAGTATGGCTTTTCTCCTGTGTGAACCCTCATGTGCGTATTAAGATTTACTTTCCGAGCAAACCTCTTCTTACACTGACTACACAAGTAAGGTTTTTCTCCTGTGTGGATCCTCTTGTGCCGTTTAAGGCTTGCTTTCTCTGAGAAACTATTCTCACACTGATCACATGAGTGTGGTTTCTCACCAGAGTGACTCCTCACGTGAGATTGAAGTCGTTGCTTAGATGACAGGTTCTTTCCACACTGAGTGCAGGCGAATTTCTTTTTGTGAGTCATTTCTTCCCTCTCCTGGTGTCCTCTGCTTAGGCTGTATAGAAGGAAAGACAAAATACATTTAAAACAGTTGTTTCTATGCCTATTACTCTTCTAAACCTTCTAGATGGATAAGGTTGCAATGGTTTCAGAGTCAGTATTTAAGCAATACTGATTAGATTGTGGGTAATATCCTAGAGCTCTATAAAAAGATTATTAAGTTAATTTAATTAATGTTCTCCAAGCAGCACTTCAGTTCAGAAAAAAGACTTATAATGAGGTTGTTATGAGCGATCAGCTTTCTTTGAATCAATTCTTAAAGGACCTATGAGGAGCAGTGTTGGGCAGTAACAGTGTTGTTTTAGTCAACGATGAACAAAATAATTTCACTGATGCATCTTTTTCTCATAACCCTGACGAGCTAAACATATCTCTGTTGTTATGAAATCATGATGAGATGCATGTGATCTTTCATTAAATATAGTGGACCAAAATGTTATTGGGGAGACGGTTACACATTCAAAATACTGACTGTTACGGCCCGAGCCGTTTCTGCAGCAATGTGTTCCTGTCTTCCTGTTTTTGTTACCGGCTCAGTTTTAGCGTCCTATGCGCACGCTCGCTTTCACAGGTGACTAAAGCTTTTCGCTGAATCCCCGGTCTGGACGCCAATCAACATCACATAGGCGGACCACATTCAGCTTGTACACGAATCAGTGGAGACAGAGGTTCATAGAAACTGCGCAGCTCTGCAGCGAGGACTCTGTGAAGTACTTTGCTCATGTTTCCTGAACTTACGTGGAGATTGTTAACATTTTATTTTATATAATCCTTAGATCGTTCATATGCATCATTGTATTTATTAATGAAAATACGATAAACAATCTCACAATGTGAAATGGAGCACTAATTCAATAAATAAATGTAAATACACATTTTCAATTATTTAAAGTTAAATTACCTTGAAAAAAATATAATAAATTAATATATTAATCTACACAGACTAAAACCTCTTATTTCTTGTTGACTAAAAGATTTTAGATTTTCGTCCACTAAAATGTGGCTAAAACTAAAATCATTTTCGGCAAAAAGACTACGACTAAAAGTTTTTAATGATGCGTCATTATTGGCAGTAACTTATACTCTAACACAGTACTTTTAAAACAAATTAACTCAGTTATCGTTACTATATGCTGCTTAACTTTGTATTTTTATTCCTACTTCTTCCCGTTGCATGTTCCACACAACAAACAACGCAGTTTGGGATTGGTGGATCCCTCGCACAAATTTCGCAGCATTTTAAAGACCTTCTTATGCCTCAAGAATTATTGTTGTCAGAAGCATCGTTAAAGAGGTATAGTTATTCATGTTCTGGCATACTTTCGCAAACCAATCCTAGAATTTTAGTTCAATCTTCGACAAACAACTTTAGCTGAGTTCTTGGCACTTTGTAAATAAATAATTATTTTAAAAAATCTAAAATTCACCCTTTGGTGATGGATAGAGAGGTAAAAACAAAACAAGCCAATTGTTACATCAAACCTAAATACCCACAATTCCTTCAAAACAACGTTTGCGCTTCACCACACGATTAGAAAAACACGTATTTGAAAAAGCATGCAATGTTTCAAATCTTTTGGAATAAATATGGTGCTGTATTTGTTGAAAACGCACTAAACCATAGTAAAAACAGACAACGGCAAAATGCAATCTATTTGCATTCTAACTTTTATACTTTTAACTTGAATTGTTTTAGTACTAGAATGCTTCTTTTGCTTAGAACCCCCAGTAAACGACTTAAAAATGTACTTTTCTGCCATAAACAAAATTATATATATAATAATATCATAGCATTGAGTGTTGATAAATCAGTGAGGTTATGCCTCAGTGGGTAAAGCATTGATCTCTTAAGCCGTAGGTTACAGGTTCGAACCTCTTCTAAGGCGAAGAATGGGTAAACTATTTTTGTCAGTCTTTTTGGAAAAGATGCATCTGTTATTCAATAACGATTATTAGATGTTTTTTGTATTGTTTAAAAGCATACATCTAATTATCCTAAAGATTTAGTATTCTTAATTAAAAAAATATTTCTGTAAAAAATATTGCACCTTCTTTTAGGTGTGAAATAATAGAGCTGGTGGCTCAAGTGGTGAGACATTGCACTCTAAGTCTAAAGGTCATGGGTTCGATTCTCATCTGAGGCGAAAGATATGTAAACCATTTTTGTCAGTCTTTATGGGAAAGTTGCATCTGTTAATCCAAAACTGTTTTTACCAGCTTTTTTGTTTTTGCCTTCCTGCTGTGAGACCCACTGTGCAACCGTGACGCCCGCTACAAAGATAGTCATTTTGCCAAAATATTAATGATGAGCGTTCATCCCTTATTACCTAAGTTAGTGGAGAGAGCAAATCATTTAAATTACTTTAAAGACCAAGTTATTTATTTAATCATATCATTGAATTACTAGAACAATAAATGTGTCACCTGCACATTGTTGCAACAGAAAGATTTCTTGTTAACATAATCACTAACAGAAGTTTTAAAAGGAATGTGGGTAGCATCAATCCATAACATTTGAGAATACTGAAATGTAAAGGGATATTAAAAAGTGACCATATGAACCATAAGCATGTCTGTAAATTACTGCTTTTTTTTAAACAGAATTAGCTTTTAAGGGCACGCTTGCAAACTGGCGAAATGTGTCTTTAAGTATCGGTTTAAACTTGTGTGGGACCTGTTTCAATGCTTCATGGTGTACAGGAAAACAAAGAGCGAAGCAGAGGATAATTTCTGTTTCAATCTCAGATTCACAGTTGCAATTTGGAATGGCTATTTTCAAAAGGATCACCAAATAAATTAACTTTCGTGTTTCATTACATTAAATGAACATTAATTTAGTCGGCAGGGCCATCTATAAAAGGGTCCGGCGTCATGCTCAATAACACCGCTGGAACAAACGTTCACTGGAACACACTCTGCAACCAGAGTGAATGTTGCTATGGTTTCTACCTCCAGCTACCTCGGGAGATACCTTTTTTGGAACCTAAAACTGCGGCTATCCACAAACTTACTCTCAAACATATCCAGTTATGCCACTTAACCAGCTTTCTGGAATACCCTCTCTGATCTGGTTCACAGTCGACTCGAGAACATCTGGTTTCTGTTCATCTCTCCTTTTCAGATGAACATCAAGGTTATCCAACAATGTGTTTGTTAGGAACTCTTTGTTGTAACACTGTATAGAGTAACAGAGTTGTTTATGGCAGTGTTCTGGTTCAGTTGAGGTAAGGATAGACACAGAACATGATTGCTGTCTGAGTTTATTTATTCACTCACGGCTGAAAAGAGAGAGAAACATGGAGCAGTGGAGCTCTGCGGGAGAAGAAGAAGATAACTGCAAATAACTAGAAACAGTTTCTTCCAGTGACAGTGAAAACTATACAATACTTCGTTCAAACACAAACACGTTAAAATCATTTCAGACATTTTCTCAGTTTTAACATGGTGAAAGTAAAAATAATAGTTGGACCAGTGAAGTGATTTTGTAAGCATAGTTAAGGCAAGTTCTGATAAAGAGACATATTACTACATTCTTAAATTACATATGAATTAAATAACACAATACATGAAGCTTCAATGCACTGTTTAAAACAGATCTACAATAAAAAAAATGATAAACATATTCTCACAGCTATATGAATATAAATTTGCTCTGCTTGAGTGTAAAAAAAGTAAATGCGTCTCAAACACACGCTCTTCTTCTCTTGATTATACAGATGGAACTCGCCCCCAAACTCATAATAATCCTCAAAAACCATCTCACACAGAATTCACACGCGTTTAACAACAATTAAAAACAATTATGCGCAGATTTACGCTCTTAAACGGCATCAAAGCGTAGAACAAAGCAATCCTTACCAGCAGAACTCCTCTTCTCTTTGTTTGGAGGTTAGCAAGCATTGTTTGGTGCGCTACCGCCCCTTCAGGATTGGAGCAGGAGAGGTTGCTAGTGTTCACGCTATCCCTTTATTAACCCAATTTTATTATTAGTTAAAGCAGTACGTTGTTGACTATCTCCTGACATGATAATCTCCTGATTTTTTCTAGAGTAAATGATTGCTTTGCTTTCAGAACTGCTTCTCTAAATCTTTCCCGCTCTTCCTCTTATCTTTTTTTTTATTACCAGCAGTTTTGTTTACAAGGACACTGAAGAATTAAGCATACACAGGAATTATCAAAGTACACAAGAGAAAGAATATAACAGAACAAGAAGACCAAAGGAAACAAAAATAAATAAAAAAATTACAAAAAAAAAGTGTTACATGAGAATAGTAAGAACAGATAAAAAGATGCATTATATAAAAATGTTAAATTTGGAGCACAAAAATTAGGTTTTCACAGCTATAAATCAAAATGATCTGAATATTGTGCGCAGGTGCACGTGCGTATTGCTTACCCCAATCTCCTCCCGAAATAACCATATTTGGAGGTTAAGACCGCCCATATTGAATATGTATGATCTCCCTGCATATTAATACCACCAATAATTCGGTTAACAAAAGCGAATTCATTCTCAGATGGTGCCTTTATTGCAACATGAGTGCAGTCAACAGCACCGATTACATTGTGAAAACCGGCGATTGCTGCAAATTGCATTTTGACGTTGGCATGTTCAGCTTGCGCGTAAGGAAAACGGATGTATCGGGGGCCATCCCCACTATGGCGTCCCATACATCTGGCATGACACGGCTCAGGGATGACTGCGACATACCCGATCGGTCTGCCAACTCTCGCTGGAAAGCACCAGTGGCCTAATGTGGTCAATACTTACACAGGAACACACAGCGCATGGTTTCTCCGCGAGGGTCTTTCCAATACTGGCCGTAATTCAGAACACAATTCCAAGAGGATGGCTCTTGGAAATTGAAATCGGCTCATGAGCCAATCATCATCCTGAGCAAGGAGATCTTCACGCTCTCTGAAAACACGCTCCCTCCGTAGAGCGTCATTAGCGAGGTCTTCTAACAGCGCTAGAGCATCCATTATGATGAGAAGTTATAAACGCACATACCTTTTTATAGCCCATTCATTAAAACAAATTAGTAAATTCAAAGTATTTGCACCTGGTTAAGAATGCTAATAATGATAATTCAGGTTGATACAATTTGATTTATTGGGTGATGTAATAGGATAATTTAGACGTTTTTCATTTTAAATAGCTATTGCTATTTGGGACAGTTGGTGTCGCCAAAACACATACTCTTCTAAAAGAGCGCGTACGCACGGTCAAGAGCATCCGTACGGTGCGCACTTATTTACGCCAAGTTTATTTTTTATAAATCCCGATATGTGCGTGGAAAAATGCGTACGCATATTTCTATGACCATTTTGTGCGTACGCAACGTTTATACATGAGGCCCCAGATGTTTTCCTGATATGACGGTGCTTGTTTGAGTCCAGGGGCCTCATGTATAAACGCCCACAGAGGAACCAGCTCCAGAGGAGATCAGGGGTGCCAACACTTTAGTCGCGTCCAGGATAAAGACTCTCCTGTTTAGTTGAGCTTTTGTCGACTGAGCACCAACATCTGAACAACTGTTTTACCTCTGCACTTCACATCTTAATCTTTGTTTTAATCAATGTTTTAAATTTTCAGTTTTTAATCAGTTTGATTTTACATGACTTTTTATGCTTGATTTTATTAAATGTACTTTCTTTTTATTCTTCATTTCCAATGTAAAGAACTTTGAATTACCCTGCGTATGAAATGTGCTATACAAAATAACTTGCCTAAACAACTTTCCCTGACTCAGCTTGCGCACTCGGAGCTTTACATATCGACGTGTGGAAGAGGTCACCGAACCAATTTCTTGCGCAAACTCGAGGTTTTTCTGTTATTTCACAGGATCAGTGTAGACAAATGTTCACGTTCGTTTCCCGAATAGGCAACGGAGACTCCCAGCCACCACAGTAAGGTCGTGAGTCAGGTTGCCCCTTATTGATACCAAATAAAAGGATTGAGAGGGTTTTGTGTGAATGCATCCTGACCAGAGTGAACAAATGTTCTCTTATTGATGTTTAAAATTATTTTTTATAATCTTGTTATTAGAGTCCATGCCATACGAGGCTTCAGTGAAGCATCCTTTAATCCTTTTTTTCTAGCTAGCAGCTAGAGTTTCAATATTTCAGCGAGTGTGATGCTGCAGCTGCTGTTATTTTCATGAGTCTGAAATAATCAGGTATGTGTTGATAACTGAAGACAATAGTAGTTAAAGTAAGATATTTGTTGTTTAAATAATAGGAAGATTGTTTGAGTTGTTTCTTCATTTTAAAGTTTTTTACACAATTTAACACTTTTCTCAAATTCATGAACCTATGTACACGATACATTTTCTTATTAAAACTTATTTTTCCTCTTTTGTTATATAAGTAGTGAGTTTGTTATTAGTTTATCTTGTTCCGTTAAAACCAGAAGAAAAAGAGGACAAACCTTTGTTCAGAACTCATTTTTCTTCAGTTTAAGATAAGAACAGAATGCGAGATAGAGACGCTTTAACAATCGCTATAAACACCAAAGAAGAAGAAGCAGTAGCATCATGCAGCACAGCTGATCTCACTCGAGTAAAGATGGAGCTGAAAGAAGACGCGTCTGGAGTTAAAGAGGAGGAACCAGAGGAACTAATAGGTGAGTGTTTGTGTTCAGAGTTGTGATCTGAAGAGAATTGTCTCCACGAGCCTGTTTGAGGAAACATCAGCAGCTTCTCAGGTTCTGATCGCAGCTCAGAGAGAGGTCCTCGCGGGGAGGAGGAGGCTTTATATCTCATCTCTGCTTTCATCTACAACTTTTCACTCACACATCCTCACATTACGAGTCTGTTGCGGTTTGTTTGCTTTAAAACTCTTCATCACAGCGGCTGATAATAATAGTAATACATTTTATTTAAAGCACTTTTCATGGCTGCCAAGTTTATCGTACATCAAATACATCAAGAGTAGTACAAAATATGAAAAAAGATACAATCCAAACAAAGTTGAATACAAAGAAAACATAAAAACAGGTCAAACACAGCTTCCATACGCAGCATTACTGTTGAAATGTCTGACTGAAGAGCAACGCTTTTAAAGACTGGCTTTAAAGGAAGCGACGGTCGGCTGTTTCACTCGGAGACAGGGAGCTTGTTCCACAGCGCAGGAGCAGAGATGGAGAAGGCTCTCCACCCATCAGGGGTTCCGAGGAGACTCTAGCCAGACGGAGGAGGAGGAACGAAGCGTGCGTGATGAACTACGAATGCTGATGAGCTCAGAGAGATCAGGAGGTGCAGGTTATTCAGTGCTTTAAATGTTAAAAAGAGACCTTTGAAAGGTATTCGCTGATTCATTGGAAGCCAGTGGAGCTCTTGAAGTGAAGCCTGATTCATACTTCTGTGTCAACTCGATGATTTGCTCTCTGTGGAGGCTCCTCTCGCACACATTAGTAAACAAAGCATTTCTGGTTGTGTGCTGCCTATGCTCTGATCAATACTGGATTGATAAGAATTACAACTGCTAGCAAACCAAAACACAACACAGATACAAACAAAAGACAGTTTTTATGTACAAAACTCAGTACAGATAACAAAGGAAGTTTATTTACTTCATCACCAATGGTTTATTTCATAATCCAGCGTTTAACACATAGCGCAATCCCAGAGAGAGAGGACTGCTCCGCTTCGCCCAATCACAGAGCTTGTGGTCTCCGTAGGTCTGAGAAGCCTTGAAGTCTAGTTAAAATTTTTGAAAGGCGCACGTCAAGCTTCGCAGAAGAGTCAGTCCGAGGTCTGCATCATCCAGTGTGAATCCACTCATGGGTTTTAAGAGCGGACGATTGAGTGAAACACTTATTACAGTGTGAACATCTGTATGGTTTCTCTCCAGTGTGAATCCTCTCATGGGTTTTAAGAGTGGATGATTGAGTGAAACACCTATTACAGACTGAACATTTGTAGGGTTTCTCTCCAGTGTGAATCAATTCATGGATTTTACATTTCGATAAAGTGGTGAAACTCTTCTTACAGATTGAACATCTGTAAAAATTCTCTCCAGTGTGAATCTTCTCATGGGTTTTAAGAGTGGATGATTGAGTGTAACTCTTTTTACAGATTGAACATTTGTTTGGGTTCTCTCCAGTGTGAATCATCTCATGGGATTTAAGAGAGGATGATTGAGTGAAACTCTTCTTACAGATTGAACATCTGTTTGGTTTCTCTCCAGTGTGAATCCTCATGTGTTTTTTACCAGAGATTTTTTTACTGCAACGCTTTCTGATTTTAGAGCCGAAAGAACAATCCTCATTTGCTCTTTTTGCCGTTGGTTTCTCTTTGAATTTCTCTTCAGATTGGGAAATGTCTTCTTCCTTTTTGACCTGTTTCTCGAAGTCTTTGTTAATTTCAGTTGAGCCTGTGATAAATTAAAAAATGAAATAAATCATTAAATCAAAATAAATCTCAACCTTCAAATCAACTCAATCCATTTAAATAAAAAAACACTAAATAACTTTTTGCAAATTCACTTTTGTTCACGAATAAAAATGACATCTCAAGAATAAAATTTTTTTTTTTTTAAATCCATTTGATTAAATAAACTACATGAAATAGCCTTTTTGGTTTTAACATAATGAACGAGCTTGGAACAAAAAAAAGGCTTCTGGACTGAGATGTATTTAAGTGAAACTAATGTGTAAACTTTTTTGGGTTTAATAAGCGCGGGTGGAGTAACAGCATCACTGCTGTGCTAAACACACGTTCAGATGGAGCACTAATAGCACGCGTTAAGAAAACATTTCTAAGCGATGTTGGACACAAGAGGCGGAGGATTCAGGTTCTGTTAATTTTCCAAGAGGTCCTTTTCTAGACTCTTAAGAACCATTTTAAAAAAAAGACTGTTGGTAGAGTGTCAAGACTGCATGTTGATGTTCTGAGGCTCTCAACCGTCTCTATTAAAGTTTTGCTATCGATTAGATTAAAGGAGAACATTGAGAGAGGAGGCTGAGGATGTCTATCTCCAGCCCTGCAGGGGGAGGCACTAATGCCTTTTCTGATGTTAATGATTTTCTTGATGAAAAATGAAGCAAACTCATTGCATTTATCTTCAGACAGAAGCTCATTTGGAGTCTGGTTTGGTGGGTTGGTTAACCTCTCTACTGTTGCAAAGAGAGTTCGTGTATTGTTTAGGTTGTTATTAATTAAGTTTGAGAAATACTCTTGCCTAGCTGTGATTAATTCTGAATTAAAAGCACGAAGACTTTCTTTATAAAGGTCGTAGTGGATGACAAATTTGGATTTTCTCCACCTTCTTTCAGCCTTCCTGCAAAGTCTTTTCATACTTTGAACTTTTGTTGAATTTCTCCAGGGTGTTTTTTGTCTCCCAGGTTTCTTCTTGACAGTTATAGGTGCGATGTCATCTATAACGGACTTGATTTTTAAAGTACATGGATCAAGAAGGAAGTCGGCTGTGCCAGCTGTGATGCTTGGTGTTTGAGATATGGCATGCATAAACATCTCGCTGGTGTCATCATTTATGTGTCTTTTTCTAACAGAAATTGATTTTGCAATTTTGACGTGGGAGATTGCCACATCAACAAAAACACAGAAGTGATCAGACAGAGCAACATCTTGCACAACGGTGGATAAAATATTTAAGCCCTTACTAATTACTAAGTGCAGTGTGTGACCGTGACAATGTGTGACACCCTAAACGTGTTGAGTCAGGTCGAAGGTGTTTAAAATATTGTTGAATTCTTTGGCAGCATTATTATCGGTCTTGTCCATGTGAATATTAAAATCCCCAGCGATGATAAAAGAGTCAAACTCCGAAGAGATGGCTGAGAGCAGTTCAGTGAAATCATCGCTAAACCCTGTAGTGTTCTTTGGAGGCCTGTAGAAGGTGGTGAGAAGAACCCGTTTGGTGCTTTTTAAAGCTATACTCAAATATTCAAAAGATGTGTAATCCCCAAGATTGACCTGTTTGCATTCAAAAACGTTCTTGTACATACTTGCGATTCCGCCTCCTTTTTTATCAGAACGAGAGGCGTGTCTATATAAGAAGTTTCCTGGTGCAGCCTCGTTTAATATGGTTGCACTACAGCTATCATCTAGCCATGTTTCAGTTAGCAACATAAAATCTAAGTCATGTGTTAAAATAAAATCATTTACGAGGTGTGCCTTGTTTCTAAGTGACCTAAGATTTAGAAGTGCTATTTTTGCCCTGTTTTCTGTGGGTTCAGATATGATGATCTCTGGCTTACAGTTTATTTTTACAGGTTTGGTCTCCTTGATTTCTGATTTCTAGCAGACCTTTTCTTCCACTTGTTTTGTCTATTTCTAGCAGGCCTTATCTGTATCGCTAATAAAGTAAGAGCTAAAGGGGCTGAGGACATCTGCCTGTTCTGAAAACATTCCCCAAGGTCGCCATCTTGAGGCAGAATGTCCTGTTTATCTCACTGCTGGTTTGGTGGAGTAAGGGTGGGTTGGGGGTGATTTTGCCCCAGCCGGTTTGATCGCAGAACTCTTTCTGCTATAGGAGGAAGAGGTGCCCGACTTTTTTGGGGCGATGGTCGGGGGCTTGCCGTAAATGAGTGGGACAGCTTGGTTCCTGCAGAGACTAGTTTTTCAAGCTGCGCTGGGAAACTGAGATGGGGGGGGGATCCTGAAGATGTGGACATTGTTGATGTGTCCTCCAGGGAGTTGTTCTGTTGACTCCGGTTGTTGTCCAGGGGGTTATCCTCGTCCTCATTCGGAGGTGGTGTAGTCTTTGAGATGGTGTGGCTATCCTCATTCAGTGGTGGCGTGGGCCCTGCGATGTCCTGGTGGCTTTGCATGTTATCCAAGTATTGATCCTCATCATGTCTAGCGGAGGTCAGATAATCCTCATTCGGTGGTGACGTCTGCAGAGTGGGCGACATAGGCCTTGATGGTGTGTTTCCACAGTTCATTTGATGGCTCTTGTGTCTTTCAGACTGATATCGGAGGGAGAAAAGTATATTGTCCATGAGCATTCTTGCTCCAGATTTGTTCAGCTGCCTCCCATCTGATGAGATAAAATCAGGCTGATTCCAGAACACATTAAAATTATCAATATATTGGAAACGTCTTGATAAAGTGGCGTGTTCTAACCATGTGTTGAGCCCAAGCAAACGAGAAAACATATTTGTGCCGTTTGCTGGAAGCGGACCACTTATGAAACACTGTATTTTGAGACTTTCAAGTGTGTCAAATAGTTCCATAAAGTCCTTCTTAAGCAGCTCTGATTGTTCTTTCTTTACATCATTTTCCCCACATAAATGAGTTGTTTTGTCTTGTGCTTGCTCAGAACATCTCTTATCGTTTTGTTGATATCTAACACAGTGGCATGAGGGAGACAGTATGTCGCCATCGTTTTGCTCCATAGATTCTGGATTGTATAATCCCCAATAATCAGAGTCTTCAGCTCCACTGAGACATGAGTTGGATGTTGCTTGTTTCTTGACCCCCTGTTTTCTAAAATGTGTGTGTGCTCTGATTGTTGACTGACAGGCTGAGATTGATCGGTATCCACAGTCATTAAAGTTTCAAATCTATTTCGTAGCTGTATTTCCTGATAAATTGGTGTAGATTTTTCAAAGATGGCCTCACAAAGAGCCAGAGAGAATAGCAGAGACTGGAGCAGACCTTTCAGAAACATTCTCAATGTTATCATTGTGAAAGTAAAAAGTAAGAACAGTATGAATCCTCTGGTGCACTCTTAAGCTGAATAACTGAGTAAAAAACCTCAATCATCACACAGATATTGTCTCTGTTGTTTTTTTGCACTAAGAAAATGACTGTCTATTTATTGAAAACTACAATTGATTAAAGATGCTTTTTGACAGAGAAAAAAAAATGAAATAACAGTTGTCTTACAAGCCGATATGATCATTCAGATTTATTAGTTATACCTGATGATAAAAAAACTAATAAACAATCAATATTTTTTCTTTGTGCAAAAAACACTGCAGGATTTTATTAAATTAAAACATTTCAACAACTTTACTTCATCAATAACATCAAAATGGCCAAGCTGTTTTTTCATGTCTCTCAAGTTCATCGTACATCAAATACAGCAAGAGTAGTACAAAAGATAAAAAAAAGATACAATTAGAACAGAGTTAAACACAGCAAAAATACAGAACATAAAATCAGGTTAAAACACAGCTTACATACGCAGCATTACTGTTAAAAAGTCTGCCTAAAGAGGAACGCTTT
Source organism: Danionella dracula (assembly GCA_900490495.1). NCBI lineage: Eukaryota > Metazoa > Chordata > Actinopteri > Cypriniformes > Danionidae > Danionella > Danionella dracula. Next base: position 465,603 of record UELW01000005.1, on the reverse strand, counting down.
CAAACTGGTTTTAAAGGAAGCGACGGTCGAATGGTTTTCCAGTGTGAATCTTCTCATGGCTTTTAAGATTAGTTGAAGTGGTGAAACTCTTCTTACAGATTGAACATTTGTATGGTTTCTCTCCAGTGTGAACCCACTCATGGGTTTTAAGACTGGATGAATGAGCAAAACTCTTTTTACAGATTGAACATTTGTATGGTTTCTCTCCAGTGTGAATCCTTTCGTGGGATTTAAGATGAGCTGAAGTGGTGAAACTCTTTTTACAGATTGAACATTTGTATGGTTTCTCTCCAGTGTGAATCCTCTCGTGGGATTTAAGATGAGCCGAAGTGGTGAAACTCTTTTTACAGATTGAACATTTGTGTGGTTTCTCTCCAGAGTGAATCTTCTCATGGGTTTTTAAATGAGCTGAAGTGGTGAAACTCTTCTTACAGATTGAACATTTGTATGGTTTCTCTCCAGTGTGAATCCTCTCATGGGTCTTAAGATTGGTTAAAGTGGTGAAACTCTTCTTACAGACTGAACAGTTGTATGGTTTCTCACCAGTGTGAATCCTCTCATGTTTTTTAAGATTATTTGAAGTGGTGAAACTCTTCTTACAGACTGAACATGAGTATGGTTTCTCTCCAGTGTGAATCCTCTCATGAGATTTAAGAGAGGATGAAGTGGTGAAAGTCTTCTTACAGATTGGACATTTGAAAGGTTTCTCTCCAGTGTGAAACATCTCATGATATTTAAGAGAGGACAATTGAGTGAAACTCTTAATACAGATTGAACATCTGTATAAGTTATCTCCTGTGTGAATCTTCTCATGTCTTTTAAGATGGGATGATTGAGTGAAACTATTGTTACAATATGAACATTTGTATGGTTTCTTTCCCGTGTGAATCATCTCATGAGTTTTAAGAGAGGACAAATGAGTGAAACTCTTTTTACAGATTGAACATTTGTATGGTTTCTCTCCAGTGTGAATCACCTCATGAATTTTAAGAGAGGACAATTGAATGAAACTCTTCTTACAGATTGAACATCTGTATGGTTTCTCTCCAGTGTGAATCCTCTTGTGGATTTTAAAATAGGACAATTGAATGAAACTCTTCTTACAGATTGAACATCTGTATGGTTTCTCTCCAGTGTGAATCCTCTCATGGGATTTAAGAGTGGACGGATGAGCGAAACTCTTTTTACAGATTGAACATTTGTATGGTTTCTCTCCAGTGTGAATCACCTCATGAGCTTTAAGACCGGATAAATGAGCAAAACTCTTTTTACAGATTGAACATCTGTATGGTTTCTCTCCAGTGTGAATTCTCTCATGGGATTTAAGAGAGGATGATTGAGTGAAACTCTTCTTACAGATTGAACATTTGTGTGGTTTCTCTCCAGTGTGAATCCTCTCATGTTTTTTAAGATTATTTGAAATGGTGAAAGTCTTCTTACAGATTGGACATTTGAAAGGTTTCTCTCCAGTGTGAATCCTCTCATGGGATTTAAGAGTGGACGGATGAGCGAAACTCTTTTTACAGATTGAACATTTGTGTGGTTTCTCTCCAGTGTGAATCACCTCATGAGCTTTAAGACCGGATAAATGAGCAAAACTCTTTTTACAGATTGAACATCTGTATGGTTTCTCTCCAGTGTGAATCCTCACATGGGATTTAAGACCGGACGGATGAGTGAAACTCTTTTTACAGATTGAACATGTGTATGGATTCTCTCCAGTGTGAATCATCATTTGTTTTTTACGATAGATTTTTTTTCTGCAAAGATTTCTGCTTTTAGAGCCGAAGGAACAATCCTCTCTTTTTCTTTTTGCTGCTGGTTTCTCTGTGACTTTCTCTTCAGATCGGGAAATTTCTTCTTCCTTTTTGACCTGTTTTTTTTGGAACAGATTCTCACAATCTTTGTTCATTTCAGTTGAGCCTGTGAAAATTAAAAAACAAAATAAATCATTAAATCACAATAAATCTCAAGCTTCAAATCAACTCAATCCATTTAATTCAAAAGCACTATTTTTTGTGGAACTGTTAGAATTTAAGTTGGGTCGATAGACGATAACATCGGCGATCCTTCTCACCACCTCTTTGCCACTTAAAAATAAAATGTATGCCTTCAATTTCTGCATCTTTAATTATTTTAATAATGTGAGGAAATAATTAAAAGATAACGAAGTTGTTACCATTCACCATAAACATTACAGTGAACTCCAAGCAAATCCGCCTTTGTTCACCAACAAAAATCATTTATCAAAAACTAAACAAAAAATGTAAATGACTTTGAATCCATTTGATTAAAAAAACTACACGAAACAGCCTTTTTGGTTTTAACATAATGAACCGAGCTTGGAACAAAAAAAAGTCTTCTGGACTGAGATGTATTTAAGTGAAACTAATGTGTAAACTTTTTTGGGTTTAATAAGCGCGGGTGGAGTAACAGCATCACTGCTGTGCTGAACACACGTTCAGATGGAGCACTAATAGCACGCGTTAAGAAAACATTTCTAAGCGATGTTGGACACAAGAGGCGGAGGAATCAGGTTCTGTTAGCGCGCCACACTCGTGCGCGGCCATGTGCTCACGCGTGTAGCTGGTGCTGCAGCAGTGTCGCCATTTAAGCAGCCGGTTAAACAGTTTCAAGTGACTCCGTCTGTGATTGTGGCACCCCCACATCGTCCATGTTTTTCATTAGATATTGTACGATGTCAAAATGGTCGACATCACCTAACCCTAGTCAGAACGACAATGAAATGTAATTTCAGAATTCCATGTGATGTAGATACTAAACAGAGGCCACGACCTGTTTATCTTTGGGGATTCTGTCTTTAGGTTCTGCTTTTTGGACTTTTCTTGTGCTGAGGCTTCGAGGCCAGAATGAAAATGCTGGTAATGGGATTCAAGGAAAACTTCAATGTGGTTTTCGTTGAGGGAATCTTTACAATGCTGCCAACACACCAAGCGCGAATGATGAGGTAAGAGCGGCTGATTTCAATGTAAAGTCTATATAAAGACGCGATAAGACTCCTTACAACCAATCAAGGGCTTGCGTTTGTAGTCACATGGTTGTTCTGTGAAGCAGAAACATGAGTAACAACAATAGAGGAGACAAATATTACAGTTTGTGGCCAGCCAGGTTTAATAACTTTGTTTTATTATCAATGTGGAAGCAAAAACGACCTTGCTTGGAATTAAGTGGGTGCTGAGGTGGCTGAATCTGGTAAATTACACATTTTAATTAATCAACCAGATATAAATGGATATTGTGCTGATGTTAGCTAAAGCTAAGCATGATTATTCATCAGAAGGAGTGTGTAGGAAGTAGTTGAGAGGGTTGAGGGACACGTTTTGAAGGAGAGGAGAAAGAAATAGGAGAGAAAGAGAGGGTCAGCAGCAGGATGCTCCGGTCTCGTCATCGCCACGCCTCTCCCAGCGAGCTCACGCTTAGCACCGCGCCGTTCTCGGAGCGGACGTCCTCACGCGAGTGCACCCCGGTTTGAAATCGGTCAGATAGGCGCGGAAGACCCGTTCTGCCCGCGTGTTTAGCGCTTGGTCTAAACGCCCTGTAAGAGACCCAGTGAGAGAGGAGCGCGGAGCCATTCTCTGAGACACACTTGTGAAGAGAGAGAGAGACTTTCTCTTTGAGAAATCAGAGAACGACGATAAAACCAGAGTTAAAAACTCCATGTTTTAAAGAGCTGTGAACTTGTTTAAAACTGATTCAGAGCAGTGTGAAAAATCACTATATTGAGTTGAGACTATAAAATCAACTCTGTGCCGGCATGTAAAAGGTAAAGCTTAAATACGACCAAATAGTAAAACCCTTGATCTTGGCTGGCTGGTCACGTGGCCAGTCAGGTGATGGACTGCGACTTGAGATCATAGCTTTTTAATACCTTTATACCTTAGAAACACAAATCTGTAAGGCATATATTTTATTGAAGCTTATGAAATAAAGATTAACAGAAATGAGCGAAAATGAATGTGCAATACTGTTAAGTTGGGTGACAGATGACTACTTTACCTGTAAGTCGCGATCAAGGGTTTTAAAGAACATTACAGAGCTGTGTGCTACATCTGGTTAAAATCTTAGCTGAGCAAAAAGATAAAGCAGTAATTTGGCACAAATCAAGATTCAAAGTCACTAAAATAAAAACAGACACTCTCATTTGACAAACAGAACCACTGCTAGCCAGAGGAGCCGTGACCTGCCAGTGGCTGGTCCTGCTGGCCAGTATAAGCTTGAACCCTCTCCAGAAAATAGCACCAAAGAACATCGAGATGAACGGCCGAGGAAGAGACCGCGAAAACCGAGAGCATAAACATCCAGAAGCTTGTATTGCTGGTGTTCAACCATTAAAAGCTGTTCAATAAAGCCCACAAAGATTATAAAACAGCCGCGTATGGGTGTTGTCCCTCAGTAATGATACAAAATTCCATTCGACTTGGTGCTTTGTTCTTTTGACTCTTGATCATTTAAAAGAACGATTCTTTCATATTGTTAATTTCCAGAAAAAAAAATTTAATCTAAGTGGAAAACATTAATACGAAGACCAAAAAGAATAGTGCAAAATACACTAATCTGAGTAAACAAATGTGCTTAACGCGGTCTTCTGATTATTATCAGTGTAATCACCGACACAGAAGACCATTCTCTCCAGGAAGAGTTATTACTAGAGTCAGATTTATTCTTTTCACGAACGACTCATCACTAATCATGAGCGCCAACCAATGGTAAGGAGCGTCACTGCAGCAACTTTCAACACTAGCATGCGAACTGCACCCTGCAGAGTTGAAAGAAACTTTCCATTACTCAGGGACAACAGCCACACGCCAGCTGCTTTATAACCTTTGAGGGTCGCACAATACACGCTTCTGGATGTTTATATTCTTCCTCTTTGGCTGTTTTTCCTCAGATGTTCATCTCGTAGTTCTTTGGTGCTGTTTTCTGTTGTGAGATTGAAGAGGAAGTGTGTATTGAGCGCCATCTAGCGGCTCTTTCATGTTCCATTCACGTCATCAAAACAGCAGCTCTCATTGGTCGTTCTCTTACAAAAACCTGAGACGTTATGCTCACACCATTCGCTCGGGACGATTGTGGAATGTGTCGTCGGCAGCAGAGGTGTGTTCACACACGTAACTTTGCATCGTATATTCGAATAGATGTGCCCTCAACTTCTCAGTTTTTTCTCTCTCTTTAGATTCTCTCAGAATGGAAAGAAACACTCACCTATTAGTTCTTCTGTTTCTTCTTCTTTTATTCTGCAGAGTTCTTCTATCAGCTCCATCTTTGTCTCTCCAGGAGTTTCTTCTTCTTTTTTGAATTTGAACATGTCCTCACAGTCTTTCTTCACTTCAGCTGAGACTAGAATTAAATAAAGAATAATAATAGGAGAATAAACCCTGAACCGATGTCTAAATGCACCAAAATCAGTTTCTTTGATCATTAAAAGAGAAACACTGACCTGTTAATTCTTCTGTTTCTTCTTCTTTTATTCTGCAGAGTTTTATTATCAGCTCCTTCTTGATCTGGAACATGTCCTCACAGTCTTTCTTCACTTCAGTTGAGACTAGAATTAAAAACAACAAATAAGAGAATAAACCATGAACTAATGTCTAAAACAAAACAAAAATCATTTTATTTGCTCATCAAAACTACTTTCTCTTTGGATTCTCGATCAGAGTTTAAACACAAAGACAAACACTGACCTGTTAGTTGTTCTGTTTCTTCTTCTTTTATTCCGCAGGATTCTTCTTTCAGCTCCATCTTTACTCGAGTATTACTGCAGTCTGTGATTAGTTTCTGCTGCTGGAGTTCTTCTGTTTGTTTCTTCTTCAGCTGAAGAGAAAGAACTTCTCGCTTTGTCCTCGTGGCTCCTCTCTTTTCTTCTTCTGGGTTTAACAGCAGCGGAAACAAACTTAAGGTGCTCTGCTGCCTCCTGCTGGACGGATGTATATAGATGAATGAATAACTGGATCAGACAACGCAATGAGCGCAGCAGTTTTACTTTGAAATGAATCAGGTTAAACATATTTGAATAGATTAGTATTATTGGTATTATTGGGCCTCAGAACTACAAATCAGGTCAGGAATCTCGAGGTGATTCTGGACTCTGATCTTAGTTTCAATAGCGGCGTCAAAGCAACGACCAAATCAGCTTCTTACCATCTTAGAAACATCACAAGAATCAGATGCTTTGTTTCCAGACGAGATTTAGAGAACACATTTCTCCAGTTCTTCAGTCTCTACACTGGCTGCGGTCTCCTTCAGAATAGATTTAAAATTTCTGCTGCTTGTAAATAAGTCCAAACTTAACTTATAAACACCTCAACACCTAAAAGACTTGCTCCGTGAATACACACCAAACAGGTGTGGTAATATGGAATTCCCTGGCTTGGGATGGCCCTCTATTTGCCTCACTAGCCAATCAGATGGCAGCAAGAGGCACACATAAGGGCTCTTATTTTGAAGGCAATAATATTTTTTAAATTAAATAAAATTGATAATGGGGATACAGGACGTCAGTATCACACTATTCAAAACAAAGTGGGTAAAGGTAGGGTAACAAGTAGATGCAAGAAGGAAGAAGAAGTGTTTACAAGAATGCGGTTTGGGCATACAGCACTTAACAGTACATTACATAAAATCAACAAACATACTGATGGGATGTGTGAGTGTAGGAATAACCAGGAGACTATAGAGCATGTAATTATGTATTGTCCATTGTATTGCAGGGAAAGACAAAGACTATTTACAAAACTACAAGAAAAGCAAGTTGAACTAAATATAGAGAACATTCTACAATTAAATACAGATAATATTTGTTTTAGGGATGTATATAGTTTTCTGCAATCCACGGGACTAAGTGGCAGAATTTAGTTTATTATTAGTATTACTGTTAGGAGTATTATTATTATTATTATTAGTAGTAGTGGTGGTACTATTAGGGAAATATGTATATATGTATATATATATATTTTTTTAATATATATATATATATATAATATATATATATATATAGATATATAGTATATATTATTATATATATATATATATATATATATTATATATATATAATAAGTATTATTGGGACAAGTATTTTTAATATCACATTTATTATGGATTAGCGAACTCCTGGTCCACACTCCAGTCCAGATGGTGGCGGTAATGCTCCAAAAGTTGGTGACCAACCGCCAAAAGAAAAGAATGCAGAAGAAGAAGGCCGGTATGCGTTCGCTTGCTCGGCTGATGCGTCCCTTTGGATTGTTTCGCTTCCGGTATCCTTGGTTGCAAGGCTTTTGACACAGTTAGTCATCAATTTATGTTTGAGACCTTGGATTTTTTCGGTTTTGGTAAAGTCTTTACCAGGGCTATTTGCACCTTATATAGACAACGGTAATAGTTCAGTAAAACTGTTTTAAATGGTGCTACTCCGAGGGTTTTTCTTAGAAAGAGGAATAAGGCAGGGTTGCCCGATCTCCCCGTTTTTGTTTTTACTGGTAACACAAACAATGAGTCTTTATATAAATAAATTTAATTTTCAAGGTATAAGGATTGCTGGAAAAGAAATAAGATGCTGTCAACTAGCAGATGATACAACTATTTTTGCTAAAGATTTGTATGAAGTTAGTAAAGTGATAGACTGTTTAAATAATTTTTCTGTTGTTTCAGGGTTAAAACTAAATGTGAACAAGTGTGAGCTGTTTCCTCTTAAAAATTGTCAGCTTTCAGAAGTGAACGGTGTCCCAGTGAAGAACATTGTTACCTATTTAGGTATCACAATATGTAAAGATGAAATTAAAAGGGGTGAACTTAATTTTCAACATGTGCTTCCAAAAATTAAGAACAGATTCAATTTATGGTTAATGAGAGATCTCTCCATGACTGGTAGAGTACTTTTATCCAAGACTGAAGCTTTATCCCGTTTTCTGTATCCTGCTACTTCATTAGACGTTCCAAATTATATAATTAAGGAAGTAGACAAAAATCTTTATGATTTTATTTGGAGAAACAGAACCCATTACATTAAGAAAGCTACTTTAACTCAATTAGTTTGCAAGGGAGGATTAAATGTAATGGACTTCAACACTTCAAATATTATTTTAAAGAACAGACGGATTAAACACTATTTTCAATACAAAAATAGAATTTGTTTTTGTTCTGTAGAGAAAGAAGATGTTCCTCATTTTTTTGTAAATTGTGTTTATAGTCAAATGTTTTGGGTTGATTTGGAACACTTTTTATGCAAATGTCTGAAAGTGAAATTTAATTTTTGTGAGAAAGATATTGTTTTCTACCTAAGAAGGGACAATATGTCACCTAGTGTTTCTTATGTTATTAATCTTTGTTTGATTATGGGAAAGTTTCATATCCACAAGCAAAAATGGGCAAAAGGAAAACCCAATTTGACTCTGTTTAAAATTGAAATGCATCACTATATAAATTTGCTACTTGGACTGAAAAATAACAAAGCAAGACGGACTGTAGTAATTTGTAAAACCTTTAACCTCTTCATTTAATACTGTTCTATTTTCTGTTTGTATTTGAATTTTATGTTAGTTTTTTTTTTTCTTCTTACTCTCTTAACTGTTGCATTATCCACTTTCCAGTTTTTGTGAATGACAGTTGGACTGCATTTGCAATTCTATGTCAAATCTATTAATATTTAATAAAAAAAAAAAATAAAAAAAAAAATCCTTGGTTGCAAGGTATGTGGGTAAACTGAGTAAAGACGGTATGTCTGTAGCTCCGTTTCGCGGCACTAATTAGGATTCTTAATTAGCGCAGAGAAACATCTAAGGTGGCTGGAATGGTGTCGGCGGGCGGAGCATGTCTTTCTGACTGACGTGAGTAGTGTTTGTCTGTTCTCAGCTGCGCACCTTTAGCTGTATACTTTTTGCGAAAGAGAATGAGTGTTTGATTTTTTCTCAATTTTAGGATCCTCACTCTGCGAAGTTTTGCGTGAACGCTGAGCTCCGTGACCTGACCTCACCTGTATCATTCTGCAGCAGGGGATGCGCCTGGGCGGATGCGATGTTTCTGTAAACGGACTTTAAAGGTGACGTGTGTGTGCGTGCGTGCGTGTGCGTGCGTGCGTGCGTGCGTGCGTGTGTGTGTGCGTGTGTGTGTGTGTGTGTGTGTGTGTGTGTGTGTGTGTGTGTGTGTGTGTGCACTGAAGCTGGGTCCGTCTCTCTCCGCTCCCACTGCCCCCTGGGGGACGAAACCCTTCAGGATTGATGTTTTATATTTTCACAATTTTAAATAAAATATTTATTCTTTGTATCTGGATCACGTCTCCTCTGTCTTCACTTTCCACGGGTGGAAGGGACCTCTGCTGCCTTTTGTCCTTGGGGTGTATTTCCCCGGGTTCCCCTCGGGTGGCGTAGTCTGGTTTTGGCATCTTTAACCTGTCACTTAGGGCCCTCTAGAGACCACACAGGGAACTGAGATCGCTCGGTTCAAATAAATTAGATCTACCCCGGGTAAACTCCAAACAGAGAAACTCCTCCTTTAGTTCCCCTGCGGCCCACAGAGGAACCAGCTTCAAAGGAGGTCAGCGGTGCCAATACTTTAGGACTCCTGTGGCCCACAGAGGAACCAGCTTCAAAGGAGGTCAGGGGTGCCAATACTTTAGGACTCCTGCGGCCCACAGGAACCAGCTTCAAAGGAGGTCAGGGGTGCCAATACTTTAGGATTCCTGCGGCCCACAGAGGAACCAGCTTCAAAGGAGGTCAGGGGTGCCAATACTTTAGAACTCCTGCGGCCCACAGAGGAACCAGCTTCAAAGGAGGTCAGGGGTGCCAATACTTTAGGACTCCTGCGGCCCACAGAGGAACCAGCTTCAAAGGAGGTCAGGGGTGCCAATACTTTAGGACTCCTGCGGCCCACAGGAACCAGCTTCAAAGGAGGTCAGGGGTGCCAATACTTTAGGATTCCTGCGGCCCACAGAGGAACCAGCTTCAAAGGAGGGTCAGGGGTGCCAATACTTTAGAACTCCTGCGGCCCACAGAGGAACCAGCTTCAAAGGAGGTCAGGGGTGCCAATACTTAGGACTCCTGCGGCCCACAGAGGAACCAGCTTCAAAGGAGGTCAGGGGTGCCAATACTTTAGGACTCCTGCGGCCCACAGAGGAACCAGCTTCAAAGGAGATCAGGGGTGCCAATACTTTAGGACTCCTGTGGCCCACAGAGGAACCAGCTTCAAAGGATGGTCAGGGGGTGCCAATACTTTAGGACTCCTGCGGCCCACAGAGGAACCAGCTTCAAAGGAGGTCAGGGGTGCCAATACTTTAGGACTCCTGCGGCCCACAGAGGAACCAGCTTCAAAGGAGGTCAGGGGTGCCAATACTTTAGAACTCCTGCGGCCCACAGAGGAACCAGCTTCAAAGGAGGTCAGGGGTGCCAATACTTAGGACTCCTGCGGCCCACAGAGGAACCAGCTTCAAAGGAGGTCAGGGGTGCCAATACTTTAGGACTCCTGCGGCCCACAGAGGAACCAGCTTCAAAGGAGATCAGGGGTGCCAATACTTTAGGATTCCTGTGGCCCACAGAGGAACCAGCTTCAAAGGAGGTCAGGGGTGCCAATACTTTAGGACTCCTGCGGCCCACAGAGGAACCAGCTTCAAAGGAGGTCAGGGGTGCCAATACTTTAGGATTCCTGTGGCCCACAGAGGAACCAGCTTCAAAGGAGGTCAGGGGTGCCAATACTTTAGGACCCCAGCGGCCCACAGAGGAACCAGCTTCAAAGGAGGTCAGGGGTGCCAATACTTTAGGACTCCTGCGGCCCACAGAGGAACCAGCTTCAAAGGAGGTCAGGGGTGCCAATACTTTAGGATTCCTGTGGCCCACAGAGGAACCAGCTTCTGAGGAGATCAGAGGTGCCGAAACTTTAGTCACGTTTAAATCCAGGATAAAAACTCACCGGTTTAGTTGCGCTTTTGTTAACTGAGCACCAACGTCCAAACAACTATTTTATCTCTGCACTTCACATCTTAATCTGTTTTAATTGATGTTTTTAAATCACTATGATTTATACTTTTTTATGCTTGATTTTATTAAATGTACTTTCTTTTTATTCTTTGTTTCCAATGTAAAGCACTTTGAGTTACACTGTGTACGAAATGTACTACAAATAAACTTGGGTCGCGTTATTTTGGGAAAAAATAGTATTGATGGTGAGATTTCTGATCCTGCGATTCAGTCTTTTACGTACATCCGTCCAGCAGGAGGCAGCAGAGCAACTTAAGTTTGTTTCTGCCGCTGTTAAACCCAGAAGAAGAAAACAAAGGAGCTACGAGGACAAAGCGAGAAGTTCTTTATCTTCAGCTGAAAAAGAAACAAACAGAAGAACTCCAGCAGCAGAAACTAATCACAGACTGCAGTAATACTCGAGTAAAGATGGAGCTGAAAGAAGAACCCTGCGGAATAAAAGAAGAAGAAACAGAAGAACTAACAGGTCAGTGTTTCTCTTTGTGTTTAAACTCTGATCGAGAATCCAAAGAGAAAGTAGTTTCAATGATCAAATAAACTGATTTTTGTTTTGTTTTAGACATTAGTTCTTGGTTTATTCTCTTAGTTGTTGTTTTTAATTCTAGTCTCAACTGAAGTGAAGAAAGACTGTGAGAACCTGTTCCAGATCAAGAAGGAGCTGATAATAAAACTCTGCAGAATAAAAGAAGAAGAAACAGAAGAACTAACAGGTCAGTGTTTGTCTTTGTGTTAAACTCTGATCGAGAATCCAAAGAGAAAGTAGTTTTAATGAGCAAATAAAATGATTTTTGTTTTGTTTTAGACATTAGTTCTTGGTTTATTCTCTTAGTTGTTGTTTTTAATTCTAGTCTCAACTGAAGTGAAGAAAGACTGTGAGGACATGTTCCAGATCAAGAAGGAGCTGATAATAAAACTCTGCAGAATAAAAGAAGGAACAGAAGAACTAACAGGTCAGTGTTTGTCTTTGTGTTTAAACTCTGATCGAGAATCCAAAGAGAAAGTAGTTTTAATGAGCAAAGAAACTGATTTTGGTGTGTTTAGACATCGGTTCAGGGTTTATTCTCTTATTATTATTCTTTTTTTTAATCCTAGTCTCAGCTGAAGTGAAGAAAGACTGTGAGGACATGTTCAAATTCAAAAAAGAAGAAGAAACTCCTGGAGAGACAAAGATGGAGCTGATAGAAGAACTCTGCAGAATAAAAGAAGAAGAAACAGAAGAACTAATAGGTGAGTGTTTCTTTTCATTCTGAGAGAATCTAAAGAGAGAAAAAAAACGGAGAAGTTGAGGGCACATCTATTCGAATATACGATTGCAAAGTCTATGTGTGTGAACACACCTCTGCTGCCGACGACACATTCCACAATCGTCCCGAGCGAATGGTGTGAGCATAACGTCTCAGGTTTTTGTAAGAGAACGACCAATGAGAGCTGCTGTTTTGATGACGTGAATGGAACATGAAAGAGCCGCTAGATGGCGCTCAATACACACTTCCTCTTCAATCTCACAACAGAAAACAGCACCAAAGAACTACGAGATGAACATCTGAGGAAAAACAGCCAAAGAGGAAGAATATAAACATCCAGAAGCGTGTATTGTGTGTGCGACACTCAAAGGTTATAAAGCAGCTGGCGTGTGGCTGTTGTCCCTGAGTAATGGAAAGTTTCTTTCAACTCTGCAGGGTGCAGTTCGCATGCTAGTGTTGAAAGTTGCTGCAGTGACGCTCCTTACCATTGGTTGGCGCTCATGATTAGTGATGAGTCGTTCGTGAAAAGAATAAATCTGACTGTAGTAATAACTCTTTTCCTGGAGAGAATGGTCTTCTGTGTCGGTGATTACACTGATAATAATCAGAAGACCGCGTTAAGCACATTTGTTTACTCAGATTAGTGTATTTTGCTGTATTTTGGGTCTTTGTAGTGTTGTTTAACTTCAAGAATTTGCAATTCTCCTTCCTTTTACAACTTCATTCTCTTGCCTAATTTAAAGACATTACATAAATTCTGCACGCTTAGAGCAGATCTAGGTGAAAGGTGCAGTAAGTAGGTCAAAAGCTCTAAGCAACTGTGAGGCGGCCTGGTGGGCAAAAGAGGTAGTGCGTGTTATCATGAACATGCCATGATTAGGACATGAGCTGGACATGCCAAGAACGCATGAAAGACGAGCCAATGAACGGTCGAGATGGGAATGCATCATAACGGGTATAAAAGATGGAGACATGCACAGAGCGGTCGGGCTTGCTAGCGGAGCGGCTGCGTCTCCGGAGCCAGGAGACACCTGATGGTGACCGAGCGAGGAAAAAACTTTTAAGACAACGAAAAGACGTTTGCTTTGAGAAACCAACCAATTTTTATCTACGATGGATGAGTACTATTTTACTTTTATTATGTTTTTTAATATATTTAAAAAGAGATTAATTAGAAGAAATGTAATTGATTGCAATTACTGGCTATCGGGTTTTTGTTTTAAAAATAATTTTAAATCTTTGATGAAAGATTTTTTAATGCAAAAGCTTAAGAGCAAGAACTGACCACAAAGGAGTCTTCTGACCAGTCTCTAAGCATTTAAAATGTATAATTTAGGGCAGATTCGACTTACTTAACCTAAACTGAGAATAATAAATAAAAAGGTTGAAAAACTAAATGAATTAATTGAACACCATAAAACAGTAGGAAAGTTTTGCAATTAGATTACATTTGTTTCTCAATATTAACAATATGAACGAATCGTTCTTTTAAATGATCAAGAGTCAAAAAAACAAAGCACCAAGTCGAACGGATTTTTGTATCATTACTGAGGGACAACACCCATACGCGGCTGTTTTATAATCTTTGTGGGCTTTATTGAACAGCTTTTGATGGTTGAACACCAGCAATACAAGCTTCTGGATGTTTATGCTCTCGGTTTTTGCGGTCTCTTCCTCGGCCGTTCATCTCGATGTTCTTTGGTGCTATTTTCTGGAGAGGGTTCAAGCTTATACTGGCCAGCAGGACCAGCCACTGGCAGGTCACGGCTCCTCTGGCTAGCAGTGGTTCTGTTTGTCAAATGAGAGCGTCTGTTTTTATTTTAGTGACTTTGAATCTTGATTTCTGCCAAATTACTGCTTTATCTTTTTGCTCAGCTAAGATTTTAATCAGATGTAGCACACAGCTCTGAAATGTTCTTTAAAACCCTTGATCGCGACTTACAGGTAAAGTAGTCATCTGTCACCCAACTTAACAGTATTGCACATTCATTTTCGCTCATGTCTGTTAATCTTTATTTCATAAGCTTCAATAAAATATATGCCTTACAGATTTGTGTTTCTAAGGTATAAAGGTATTAAAAAGCTATGATCTCAAGTCGCAGTCCATCAACTGACTGGCCACGTGACCAGCCAGCCAAGATCAAGGGTTTTACTATTTGGTCGTATTTAAGCTTTACCTTTTACATGCCGGCACAGAGTTGATTTTATAGTCTCAACTCAATATAGTGATTTTTCACACTGCTCTGAATCAATTTCAAACAAGTTCACAGCTCTTTAAAACATGGAGTTTTTAACTCTGGTTTTATCGTCGTTCTCTGATTTCTCAAAGAGAAAGTCTCTCTCTCTCTTCACAAGTGTGTCTCAGAGAATGGCTCCGCGCTCCTCTCTCACTGGGTCTCTTACAGGGTGTTTAGACCAAGCGCTAAACACGCGGGCAGAACGGGTCTCCCGCGCCTATCTGACCGATTTCAAACCGGGGTGCACTCGCGTGAGGACGTCCGCTCCGAGAACGGCGTGGTGCTAAGCGTGAGCTCGCTGGGAGAGGCGTGGCGATGACGAGACCGGAGCATCCTGCTGCTGACCGTCTCTTTCTCTCCTATTTCTTTCTCCTCTCCTTCAAAACGTGTCCCTCAACCCTCTCAACTACTTCCTACACACTCCTTCTGATGAATAATCATGCTTAGCTTTAGCTAACATCAGCACAATATCCATTTATATCTGGTTGATTAATTAAAATGTGTAGTTTACCAGATTCAGCCACCTCAGCACCCACTTAATTCCAAGCAAGGTCGTTTTTGCTTCCACATTGATGATAAAACAAAGTTATTAATTCTGGCTGGCCACAAACTGTGATATTTGTCTCCTCTATTGTTGTTACTCATGTTTCTGCTTCACAGAACAACCATGTGACTACAAAAGCAAGCCCTTGATTGGTTGTCGCGCAAACGAACTTTCGCATGAGTAGAAAATATTTCTACTCCCGCGATCAGTTCGTTGTGCCGCGCCCCGTCTCTCGCGCCTCGTCTCTCGTGGCATTCACGCCCCCCCCCCGCGCCGCATGGTTCGGACCCTTTGAACCACGGGGAGCTTTATCGCGTCTTTACATAGATTTTACATTGAAATCAGCCGCTCTTACCTCATCACTCGCGCTTGGTGTGTTGGCAGCATTACAAAGATTCCCTCAACGAAAACCACATTGAAGTTTTCCTTGAATCCCATTACCAGCATTTTCATTCTGGCCTCGAAGCCTCAGCACAAGAAAAGTCCAAAAAGCAGAACCTAAAGACAGAATCCCCAAAGATAAACAGGTCGTGGCCTCTGTTTAGTATCTACATCACATGGAATTCTGAAGGCTAAACTGAAAAATAAGCTGAACAAATAAGTTATAACAAACTTAAGAGAAGAAAAAAACATTTGTTAATAATCTTGAAACTTTATAAATAAAATAATCAATATTAAGATTTATATAAATAAATAAACAAATTACTTGTTTCCTTAAACCTACAACCTAGTTAAACACCAAGCTAATTTGGCTGCGAAACTTGCTTTTATTTATTTTTAACGTGTCCCATTAAACAACATTGTTAGTGTAGTCTATAGTTTAGTGCAGCTAAAAAAAAAAAGTAACTCCTGTTTAATAAAAAAAATAATAATAACCTAAACAATGTTGTTAAAGCAGATAGATATTACTCTACATAATATGGCCTCACCACACTGTTCCTCACCAAATTGCGAAGATCAGGAGTCATTCGATATCAGCGTCATCAAATCTGAATTAGCAGATATTGAGCTTCAGATCAGCCTCTTACAGGCCAAAAGATCCAAGCTCAAGGAACAATGTGTGGCGATCTCCGCTCATAAAAATTCTAATATTAATTCAGCGCCTGTGCACAGAAGGACTGATGCTGCTGCAGTAAACTGCACGCCAGCACTGGACCATCACAGTCCCGCTTTCTTGTTTTGTGATCAGAAGAGGAGAAGACGAACCCGTCCCTGGGGGGCCTTCACTCCTCCCGCGCAACCAAGTTTTCAGATCCGCACCCAGAACCGGTTCACAGTTCTCAGCGAACCTGAGATGAACACTCTGGTGATTGGCAGTTCCATCGTCCGACACGTCCAAGTGACTGTCGGTACGAACAAAGCACGTACGCACTGCTTCCCCGGTGCTAGGGTTCTTGGTTTAGACGCACGTTTACCTGCAATCCTGAAGCCTGATGGAACATCAAGGCTGTGGTGCTGCACGTCGGCTCTAATGATACATCTCGTCGTCAGTCAGAGGTGCTAAAAGCGGATTACAGTAAACTGATCCGCACTGCTCGCCGCCTGTCACCCGCGACCCAAATTATCGTCTCTGGCCCTCTGCCAACGTATCGAAGGGGAACCGATAAATTCAGCAGACTTTTTGCGCTCAGAGAGTGGCTCACCACCTTCTGTCGAGAAGAGCAGTTATTGTTTGTTGACTGGAATCTCTTCTGGGAGCGCCCTAATCTCTTCCGTCCTGACGGCCTCCATCCAAGCAAGTTAGGCTCTAAACTTCTGTCAGATAACATCACTAGGGCCCTTATTAGCATCTGACTAAATAATGCCAAATATAACACCTTAGAACAGGCCACTCTGTGGTCTGGTGATAATACAAAGGTGCTAAAAAGACAAACCAGAAACTATGAGCGTAAATGGAAAAAAACTAGATTGGAAGTATTCAAAATTGCCTGGAAAGAGAGCATGTCTAAATATAGACTAGCACTAAAAACTGCAAGAACTAACTACTATCACAAGTTAATAGAAACAAATCAAAATAACCCACGCCTCTTATTTGAAACAATGGCTAATCTACTAAACAGTCAAACATCGACAGATTCAAATGTAGCTATAAAATTTAGCGGCAATGATTTTATAAATTATTATTCCTCAAATAAAATTACCTCTATTAGATGCACAATTCCTAAAACTCATATTCAATCAAAGCAGTTTAACTCAAACCCTATACCTTTGACTCACTCACTGCAGAATTTTTCAAACACTGACCTGAAAGAACTGCTAAAAATAATCACAGCTTCTAAATCATCAACATGCTCTCTAGATCCTGTACCAACAAAATTACTGAAAGAATTGCTACAAATAGCTCAAGAACCATTTCTAAATTTTATAAACTCATCTCTAACGCTAGGTTACGTTCCCAAACAGCTAAAACATGCAGTAATTAAACCACTAATCAAGAAAACGCACCTGGATCCTACTGAGTTATCCAACTATAGGCCAATCTCTAACCTTCCGTTCTTGTCAAAAATATTAGAGAAAGTTGTTATAGCACAGCTCAGCTCCTTCTTACAGAAGAACAACTGTTATGAAGAACTTCAATCTGGATTCAGAGCGCATCACAGAACAGAGACTGTGCTGGTTAAAATTTCAAACGATCTATTACTGGATTGGGATCAAGGAAATATCTCTCTTCTAGTTCTGCTAGATCTCAGTGCAGCCTTCGATACGAAAGTTCACAGGATTCTCCTCGAGAGACTAGAGAACGATGCAGGCATCCAGGGCCAGGCTCTAAGATGGTTTAACTCTTACCTCTCTGACCAGAGTCAGTTTGTTCATGTAAATGGAGACTCATCGGACACAATAGCAGTAGAGTATGGAGTTCCTCAAGGATCTGTTTTGGGACCCATCCTATTCTCAATATACATGCTGCCCCTTGGCAAAATTATTAGAAGACATGGGGTTAGTTTCCATAGCTATGCAGACGACACCCAGCTCTATATCTCAGAATCCTTATGCTAAATCCCGATAAAACAGAAATATTACTTATTGGCTCTAAAAAGCAATTACAGAATCTCTCTGTTTTAAATATGGAACTGGGGGGGGACACACTGTTAATTTTTCCACTACAGTTAAAAATCTTGGCGTTAAGAACCATATCTCTTATGTTACTAAGACTGCTTTCTTTCACCTCAGGAATATTGCTAAAGTGCGGAACATGCTGTCTATCGTAGATGCAGAAAAACTAGTGCATGCTTTCATGAGCTCCAGAATGGATTATTGTAACGCTCTGTTAGCCGGCTGTTCGGCCGCCACGCTACAAAAATTAGTTAGTCCAGAACGCAGCAGCTAGAGTTCTCACAAGAACAAAGAAATATGATCACATTACACCGGTTCTGTGCTCTCTTCATTGGCTTCCTGTACAATATCGCATTGACTACAAGATTCTGCTCCTTGCCTTTAAGGCACTGAATGGCTTGGCTCCGGCCGACCTGAGCAGTCTCCTCTCACGATATATTCCAGCTCGCTCTCTCCGATCAAAAGAAGCAGAACTATTGATTGTACCAAAGGTTAGTAAATCCACAAGAGGTGGAAGAGCGTTCTCATATAGAGCCCCGAAGCTCTGGAATAAACTACCGGATGTTGTTCGCAGCTCAACTACGCTCGAAGATTTCAAAACTAAATTAAAAACATATCTGTTTAAACTGGCATTCCAATAATTATCTCTTGGTACTTGTCTAAACAGATATGGTGCCTGAGCACCATATACATACAAACTGTTTGAAAAAACAATGTGGTTCAATGTTCCTCTCTAACCTATCCTCATTATTTATCTCTCCTCCTGCAGCTGATGCTGATCACTTGTTTGTTGTCTGTGTTACAGTTTTCTAACCATTGTTTCTCCATTTGTTAGTTCCTGTTTTGTCTTTGTTTGTTTTTTTAGGTCCTGTCCGGCGAACCGTTTGTCGATGAATATTAAGTTTGTATATTCTTTATGCTTTAGAGGTGATTAGCGCCTGCCTCAGTCAGCGGGAGTCCCCTCTCAGAGGAACTCCTGTCTGCTCTGCCTGATCCTCACGGGGACTTGGTGAAGCTGCTTTGAAAGCAATTGCTAAAGAAGCGCAATATAAAAACTGATTGATTGATTGACAGCAGTGATGCTGTTACTCCACCCGCGCTTATTAAACCCAAAAAAGTTTACACATTAGTTTCACTTAAATACATCTTAGTCCAGAAGCCTTTTTTGTTCCAAGCTCGTTCATTATGTTAAAACCAAAAAGGCTGTTTCGTTTAGTTTTTTTAATCAAATGGATTCAAAGTCATTTCAATTTTTTTGTTTAGTTTTTGATATATGATTTTTGTTGGTGAACAAAGGCGGATTTGCTTGGAGTTCACTGTAATGTTTATGGTGATTGGTAAAAACTTCGTTATCTTTTAATTATTTCCTCACAATATTAAAATAAGTAAAGATGCAGAAATTGAAAGCATACATTTTATTTTTAAGTGGCAAAGAGGTGGTGAGAAGGATCGCCGATGTTATCGTCTATCGACCCAACTTAAATTCTAACAGTTCCACAAAAAATAGTGCTTTTGAATTAAACGGATTGAGTTGATTTGAAGCTTGAGATTTATTGTGATTTATTGATTTATTTTGTTTTTTAATTTATCACAGGCTCAACTGAAATGAACAAAGATTGTGAGAATCTGTTCCAAAAAAAACAGGTCAAGAAGGAAGAAGAAAGTTCCCAATCTGAAGAGAAAGTCACACAGAAACCAGCAGCAAAAAGAAAAAGAGAGGATTGTTCCTTCGGCTCTAAAATCAGAAAGCTTTGCAGAAAAAAAATCTATCATAAAAAACAAATGATGATTTACACTGGAGAGAAACCATACAAATGTCCAATCTGTAAGAAGAGTTTCACTCAATCACACCATCTTAAAAGACATGAGATGATTCACACTGGAGAGAAACCATACAGATGTTCAATCTGTAAAAAGAGTTTCACTCAATCGTGTAATCTTAAATCCCATGAGATGATTCACACTGGAGAGAAACCATACAGATGTTCAATCTGTAAAAAGAGTTTCGCTCAATCGTGTAATCTTAAATCCCATGAGACAATTCACACAGGAGAGAAACCATACAAATGTTCAATCTGTAATAAGAGTTTCACTCAATCAACAGGTCTTAAATTCCATGAGAAGATTCACACTGGAGAGAAACTATACACATGTTCAATCTGTAAAAAGAGTTTCACTCATCCGTCCAGTCTTAAATCTCATGAGAGGATTCACACTGGAGAGAAACCATACAAATGTTCAATCTGTAAAAAGAGTTTCACTCAATCAACAGGTCTTAAATTCCACGAGAGGAGTCACACTGGAGAGAAACCATACAAATGTTCAATCTGTAAAAAGAGTTTCACTCATTCGTCCACTCTTAAATTCCATGAGAGGAGTCACACTGGAGAGAAACCATACAAATGTTCAATCTGTAAGAAGAGGTTCACTCATTTGTCCTATGTTAAAATCCACATGAGGATTCACACTGGAGAGAAACCATACAAATGTTCAATCTGTAAGAAGAGTTTTACTCAATCAACAGGTCTTAAATTCCACGAGAGGATTCACACTGGAGAGAAACCATACAAATGTTCAATCTGTAAGAAGAGTTTCACTCATTTGTCCTATGTTAAAATCCATGAGAGGATTCACACTGGAGAGAAACCATACACATGTTCAATCTGTAAAAAGAGTTTCACTCATCCGTCCAGTCTTAAATCTCATGAGAGGATTCACACTGGAGAGAAACCATACACATGTTCAATCTGTAAAAAGAGTTTCGCTCAATCATTCGGTCTTAAAACCCATGAGAGGATTCACACTGGAGAGAAACCATACAATTGTTCAAACTGTAAGAAGAGTTTCACCACTTTAAATAATCTTAAAACCCATGAGAAGATTCACACTAGAAAGAAACCAAACGACAGTGGCTTCCTTTAAAACCAGTCTGAAAGCGTTCCTCTTCAGGCAGACATTCCAGCAGTAATGCTGCATTTGTAAGCTGTGTTTTTACCTGATTTTATGTTCTGTATTTTCCCTGTATTTTACTTTGTTTTTGATTGTATCTTTTTTTAATCTTTTGTACCACTCTTGCTGTATTTGATGAACGATGAACTTGAGAGAAAACAGCTAAAACATTTTGATGTTGTTGATGAACTAAAGTTGTTTACATTTTTTATTTTAATAAAATTATGCAGTGTTATTTGCACAAAGAAACAATTTTGATGTTTTATTTGGGTTTTTTAGTTATCAGGTGTAACTAATAAATCTGAAGGATCATATCGGCTCGTAAGATCATTTTTATTTCACTTATTTTTCTCTGTAAAAAAAGAATTTTCAATCAATTGTAGTTTTCAATGAACAGACAGTAATTTTGTCCAAGTATTCACAGAACTGATTTATCAGAGGTTCCCTCCCTTTAATAAAAAATCTTTTTGTACGTCTAAAGCGACCAAATTAGCATCTGCTAATAACTACTTGTTCATGTCTAGATAAATTTTTTTTTAAAGAATTCCCTTGCTTTTAAAGAATAGTCAAAAGCTTATTTTATTGCATTATTAAAATGTAAAACTAATATTATAAATTTGGTATTTTAAACCTGTAAAATGTTCGTGTTGCTTAAAAAATTCACTTCATCTGAGGTTATAATTTTAAAAGAATATACCAAAGCTTGTTTTTATTGAGTTATTAAATTGCATGTTTAATCATTTAAAAATGTATTATTTTAAACTTACTTGGTTTTATCCTTTTATCTGAAAATATCTTCATGATGTTGCTTACAAAAATCACCTGACGTGTCTATCTATTCTTACTTTTTACTTTCACAATGATAACATTGAGAATGTTTCTGAAAGGTCTGCTCCAGTCTCTGCTATTCTCTCTGGCTCTTTGTGAGGCCATCTGTGGATTTGCTCCAAGAAGAATTCAAAGAAAAAGACACAATAATTCTCAGTCGAATCGTAGTGAACTCGTATAGTGAACAAAAGTACTCAAATAGCACAATTCTATTCCCGGATGGATCAGTGGATAGAAGACAATAAACAGAACCGCATCAGAAGAGTTTATCCGCTCTCATCAGTTCAACAATAGGAGCAGCGACCAGGAAATATATTCTCTTACAGATATAATTCACAGATTGCAGATGACAGAGCTGAACGTGGAGCTCCTCTGGGTGCGGCCTCAGAAGAAAGTAGAAGGAAACGAAGCTCTCCACTCTCCAAGCAGCTCACAGTGAACTCAACCAAACACTATCATATCATAAGAAAACATGTTTTTAGAACACATGATGGATGCTACACAACTTTAACTGTTCCCTGAAGAAGAGGGAGAAGTTATTTTCTTTTATTTTGAGAACACTAACGTGTTTTTGTGAAGTTTAGTATTCTGATAATTCATCTTCAACACTCTTCTTCTTCTTCTTTCGGCTGTTCCCAGTTTAGGGGTCGCCACAGCAAATCATCTGTTTCCACTTAACTCTGGCCTCAGTATCCTCTACTCTTGCACCAATTACCTTCATGTCCTCCTTCAGCACACACATATAACTCGTCTTTGGCCTTCCTCTTGTCCTCTTGCCTGGCAGCTCCATCTCCAACATCCTTCTACCAATATAACTACTATCCCTTCTCTGCACATGTCCAAACCATCTCAATCTGGCTTCTCTGACTTTGTCTCCAAAACAACCAACCTGAGCAGTTCCTCTGATGTGCTCGTTCCTAATCTTGTCCATCCTTGTCACTCCTAAACTGAACCTCAACATCCTCATCTCTGCTACTTCCATCTCTGCCTCGAGTCTCTTCCTCACTGCTACAGTCTCTAACCCATACATCATAGCTGCTCTCACTACTGTTCTGTACACCTTTCCTTTGATTCTTGCTGACACTCTTCTGTCACACAACACCCCTGACACTTTTCTCCACCCACTCCAACCTGCCTGCACTCGCCTCTTCACCTCTTTTCCACACTCCCCGTCGCACTGGACTGTTGACCCCAAATACCTAAACTCCTCCACCTTCTTGACCTCAGCCCCTTGTAACCTCACTGTTCTACTTCCCTCCCTCTCGTTCAAACACATGTATTCTGTCTTACTACGACTGACTTTAATTCCTCTTCTTTCTAGAGCAGACCTCCAACTTTCCAGCTGTCCCTCCACCTGCTCTCTACTCTCACTACAGATTACAATGTCATCTGCAAACATCATTGTCCATGGAGATTCCTGTCTGACCTCATCTGTCAACCTGTCCATCACCATAGCAAACAAGAATGGACTCAAAGCCGATCCTTGATGTAGCCCCACCTCCATCTTGAACTCCTCCGTCTGACCTGCAGCACATCTCACTGTTGTCATACTCCTCTCATACATATCCTGAACTACTCTGACGTACTTCTCTGCCACTCCTGACATCCTCATACAGGACCATAGCTCCTCTCTCGGCACCCTGTCATACGCTTTCTCTAAGTCCACAAAGACGCAGTGCAGCTCCTTCTGACCATCTCTGTACTTCTCCATTAGCATTCTCAGAGCAAAAATTGCATCAGTAGTGCTCTTCCTGGGCATGAAGCCATACCGCTGCTCGCAAATATCCACTTCCCTTCTTAGCCTAGCTTCCACTACTCTTTCCCAGAGTTTCATTGTGTGGCTCATCAACTTTATACCTCTGTAGTTGTTACAACTTTGCACATCACCCTTGTTCTTAAAGATTGGCACTAGGACACTTCTCCTCCATTCCTCAGGCATCTTCTCACTCTCTAGAATCCTGTTGAATAACCTAGATAGGAACTCCACTGCTGTCTCTCCTAGACACTTCCACACCTCCACAGGGATGTCATCTGGACCAACAGCCTTTCCACTCTTCATTCTCCTCAGAGCCTTCCTCACCTCATCCTTTCTAATCTTTTCAACTTCCTGCTCTACAATGTTCACCTCTTCCCCCCTTCTTTCCCTCTCATTCTCCTCATTCATCAACTCCTCAAAATACTCCTTCCATCTTCTCTGCACACTCTCCTCACTTGTAAGAACCCTTCCATCTCTATCTTTAATCACCCTTATCTGTTGCACATCCTTCCCATCTCTGTCTCTCTGTCTCGCTAATCTGTACAATTCCTTCTCACCTTCTCTCGTGTCTAACCTGGCATACAACTCATCATATGCCTTCTGTTTGGCCTTTGCCACCTCCCTCTTCACCCTGCGCTGTGATTCCTTGTAGTCTTGTCTACTTTCTTCAGTCCTTTCGATGTCCCACTTCTTTTTAGCTAGCCTCTTCCTCTGGATGATGTCCTGTACTTCCTCATTCCACCACCATGTTTCCTTATCTTCTTTCCTTCTTCCTGCTGACACACCTAGCACCTTCCTACCTGTCTCCCTGATCACTTCTGCTGTAGTTTCCCAGTCCTCTGGAAGCTCTTCCTGACCACCCAAAGCCTGTCTCAGCTTCTGTCTGAATTCCTCACAACCGTCTTCCTTTTTCAACTTCCACCACTTGGTCTCTTTTTCCATCTTTCCTCCCCTCTTCTTCCTGACCACCAGAAACATCCTACACATCACCATCCGATGCTGTCTGGCTACACTCTCTCCTACCACTACTTTGCAGTCAGTGATCTCTCTCAGATTGGCTCGTCTACTTAGGATGTAGTCCACCTGCGTACTCCTACCACCACTCTTGTAGGTAACTCTATGTTCCTCCCTCTTCTGGAAATAAGTGTTAACTACAGCCATTTCCATCCTCTTGGCAAAGTCCACCACCATCTGTCCTTCTGGATTCCTTTCCTTAACACCAAACCTGCCCATCACTTCCTCATCACCTCTGTTGCCCTCGCCCACATGAGCGTTGAAGTCTGCTCCCACCACTACTCTCTCCCCTCTGGGAATACTCTCCATCACCTCATCTAACTCACTCCAGAATCTCTCCTTTTCTTCCAGCTTACAGCCTACTTGTGGAGCATAACCACTCACTATGTGATGCCTTTGCAGGTGCGCAGTGGTTGTGCCGGCTCACTAGGAGGCGACGTTGAGTTAACTAGTAAAAAGTTTGACAGCCGTTAAATAACAAATGCAGCTAAAAACACTTCATTTTATTTGCTTACCTTCGTAGGACACAGGAAACATATGCTTGTAAGTACTCTTGTTGTTCATAGTAGTAGTACAATTATTTTTTGTGCTTTATATGTTTTCGTTTGTTCGGAATTGTTAAATGCCTCATTACGTTAGCACGTCTATGGGATTTTCCATTCATGTTAGCATAGAGCTAGCGGCTTTAGACGTTAGTCGTTTAGGTTTATTTTTCTTTTAAATGCTCTCTTATTTTGTTATAACATGTCTGTATGTTGTACTACATGTGTTGTTTGCATATATTCTACCCTCATATGTATGTTTCTTTGTCTTAGTTTTACAGTGGCTTCAGGAGAAAGTTAATAAATCTTCTATATAAAGAAATCTCATAACGTCTTTCTGAAGAACTGTTATCTATAGGCCAAAATGAATTTTACATTCACGGAGGGCTGAATACACTACATTCAACATCACCCCTTCAATCTCTAACTTCAAACTGATCACCCTGTCAGACACTCTTTTCACCTCTAAAACATTCCTCACAAACTCCTCCTTCAGGATCACTCCTACCCCATTTCTCTTCCTATCCTCACCATAGTAAAACAGTTTGTATCCCTCTCCAATACTACGCGCTTTGCTACCCTTCCACCTGGTCTCCTGCACACACAGAATATCTACCTTCCTTCTCTCCATCATGTCCACCAGCTCTCTACCTTTCCCGGTCATTGTACCAACGTTGAGAGTCCCTATTCTCAGAGCTATACTCTTGCCTTTCCTCTTCTCTCTCTGCCTCCGAATCCTTCTCCCTCCTCTCCTTCTTTGACCAACAGTAGTCCAATTTCCACCGGCACCCTGTAGGTCAACAGCACCGGTGGCGGTCGTTGTTAACTCGGGCCTCGACCGATCTGGTATGGAAATCTAATTGATGACTTGCATATTTGGTTTTGGCATGTTTTACGCCGGATGCCCTTCCTGACGCAACCCTCTATTTATCCGGGCTTGGGACTGGCACAGAAGTCACTGGCTAGAAACCCCTGTGGCTAGATTTTTTCATCTTCAACACTGAATGACAAAAACTGTTTACACTGGCATTGATATATAAGAGAAACTTATAATCAGAGTGAGGGCCGACCCTCATTTTCAGCTGGCAGCTCAAGCTCCAGATGGTGCACACTGACCACGACAGCGATTCACTCACTGTTCCATTAACAGCAACGAGAAGAAAATAATCCTGAACAAGTGTGCTTCCATTTTTGTGTATTTAGAGTTTTGTTCAATGTTGCCTACACAAAGGTCTCACTCTCCTCTCAGTTTAGCTGAACATTTTTGGTCAGTAACAGTTTATGAAGTAAAATAAAAATATATATATATATAAAAAGGTTAATTATTCTGGGAATTTCTTGATTTTGTGACATTACCTACTTGATCTGCATCGGACAGAAACATGTTGTAAAAAGAAAAACATTGCTTTATCAGATAGTTTTATTCAACTAATAATATACTGTAACAAATATTCATTCTCATAATGTAAACTTTATTGATTTTTTTGACAAAAGGGTAGTTCATTTATATTAATATCATACAAATACATAAACATACTAGTAAGAACAATGAGTACAAGTGCTTGAAACGAGCATTTGAAATTAACTAGAAATTAAATAAACATGATGAATTTAATGAAAGTGTAAGAAACTGAATTATGTCGTTGTATGATCTGCTTGAAAAGACCAAACGAAGCACAGGAACCAATGCGAACTGCTATCTTTTCACAGGCTCACCATGCAAAACGAGCCAATTGAAATGACAATGCAAAGAGCCAAAAACCAGTTCAGGGTGTCAGAGTAATATGTGCCCCGCTGTGTTTACTGAATCTGCATATGAGTGTGTTTGATTATCAGAAGCCCATGGGACTAGCCCTAAATTTACACCTACATTTCACCAGCTTTGTCTCTCGATGAGCCTCACCTTTTCTCTGAGAGAGCCAATCCTGTGTGCCTTAAATATCTCAAACTCCAAACAGCTTTGGCTAATGCTCTCCTGATTCGCATTCCTAATTAAGTCACACCTCTCTGGGAGGAGATTGGTCTGAAGAAGCTTTCAAAAGTAGATAGCAGACTGAAATCCTGGCCCTTTTGTCTCTGAAATCGGCCCATGAAGGAAGAGCTCTAAAGCTTCCTTTTCATGTAGTAAACTTGAAGTAAACAATAACTCCTTATTCTTGGTTCATATTTCATAGGCTGTATAATGTAATGCATTGTTTATACACATCAATGATAATAAATGTTTGAACCTTTTTCGGTCATTCTTCTTTTACTGAAACACATTTAAGGGTTAATAAGAATATTAACGTCAAGTGTGAGTAAATTTAAAGGTCACTGAGTGGGTTAAAACTTAATATTATCATTAATAATTAACATGCTAATTTATTTGGCCTTAACCAAGAATAATGGTAAAGATAAAACCTTTTAAATCAATTATGGAGTCAGATATATAAATTTATGTGAATTATTAAAAATCCTTTAGCACTGTTTCAAGACAGAACACGTGAGCCTTCAGTCCCGACTGGTATCCGTTTTTGGGCCAAGCACCGGGACCCTACAAAGTGGTGACCCTGCCTCCGTGATCGCCTGCAAAGCACAAGCGAAAAGTCTTTATGTGCTAAAAACTGGATTTAAATCGAACGAGTGGTTTGAAGCTCCCTTTCCTGCATCAGCCGTGGTGAGTGAAAAAATTCCCATTTCCATGTATTGCAATGTAATTACAATTTTGTAGCAGATTTTTGTAGCATGAGCCGGAATGCTCTTTAGACTGGAGACCGTTGAAATCCAGTTAAGAAATTTTGACTGCTAATTGTGTAATATGGGTTTGCATGAGAAGCTCCGCGGCTGCGCAGAACAGGAAGTCATGACAACTCTTTCTTTACAAGTTAAACACCTCCTTGTAGAACTAAAATCTAAAGGGCTAGATTCTCAATGGAGTAATTCTGAGCTAATGTCGTGGTATTTAGCTGAAGGTAAATGGTTGATGTGTAAGACAAAATACAAGAAAATCCCAACCGCTATGGCTTATCTCCTTCTCAAAAACAACCTCGAGACTTTAGCCAGAAATGAGTGCACGTTGGAAAGCACCAGAGAAATAGAGCGAATGCGATCCGACGAGCTTGGAAAACTGAGAGCGAACGTCAACGCGTTTGAATCTGAGAATCTAAACTGGATGAGAAAAGAGGAGGAAACTATGCGCAAAATCGAGAACCTAAAAGAGGAGCTGCAGAATAGGCAAGATCAGATTTATGCTCTTGAGAGAATTTGTGATGAAACCGGAACCCAAGTTCCTGCTGTACAAGTAGCTGCAATCAAATATCATAGAGAGACAGAGGAGATCAGCACAACAAAACCAGCGCTCTTGAAAAAAGTTCCACCAGAAACAAACAGAGTCGCAGTTTTAAAAACAATTAAAAATGCAGACAATGAAATCAGCACCGTGAGTCGTCCTCTAACAATTGTTGAGTGTTCAAGACACACAGAGATTGTGGGATCGTTGCCAAAATCCGGTTCTTTCCAACCATACTGGGACAAATTAATGTTACAAGCCACAGTGTATCAGCTAGAGCCCCGAGATGTATGGCAGATAGCCATAATCTCTATTCCGGAGGACCTCAGATCGCAATTAACCCCTGAAATGAGGTCCGGCAGCATAATAACACAAAGAGAGGACGAGAGTGACGAAACAATATTTCTCCGTCTCAAAAAGGCATTATTAGACCTCAGAGGACCAGCGCAGACAAATTGGGCAAAGATTCTCGAAGTAGAACAAGAAAGCAATGAACCATTTGAAATGTTTGCTGAGCGGCTTTGGTTAACTTATAAAGAATATTCAGGCTTTGAAGATGTACACCAAAATCATGTACCGCTCCTGGACCTGTTATTGAACAAGGCAGGAGTCCTCGTTCAAAATGCGCTTTTATTTGGTGCTGATCCAGCTGAACACACGTTTCAAGGCATTGTTAAGTGGGGATCAAGAATAGAAAGTAGATGGCATTCCAGATCCAAAGCATGTGAAGGATTTCAGACACAAGAGCGCAAACCAAAAATGAAGATAAAGAAATGCATTTTCTGTCTGAGACCCAATCATCTTGTTTCAGACTGCAACAGAAAACACAAGAGACGCTCTTGCAATGAAGTCCCAGATGCTAGTCCTATGAGACAACTAATAAACTTGATTGGAAGTGAATATCAAACAAACACAAATCTCCTCCACCCATAATTCACTTCGTAAAACATTCATAATTAGCTTCTCAAAACATCCATAATTTGCTCCTTACAATATCCACTATTAGCCTTTGAAATTGGACATAAAAAAGAAAAGAAAAGCATAAGGCTTAAGATTTACTTGATAACTATGATTTGGTTCTGAGACATGGCAGAGACGAGTTTGTTTATTACAGACATTTAACAGTCTAATTAAGTCAACTGAAGTGTAAAGTGCTTCAGAACCTAATTATATTTTATCAGAATAAAAATGTTGGAATCATTTGTGATTAAAGTCAAACAGTTAATGTGCTAAAAAGAGAAAGATACATGTATTATAAACACGCTGTTTTAAAGATCTGGTCTTTAAAATGCAGAGGTTGTGTTCTTTGTCTGTGAGTTTGAGTGCACGCAGGCTCATGGAACGGAGATAGCAATTTCTGCATGTTTGAATAAAGGATATTTTTTATCAGCGATTCCTTAACCCACGATCAGAAAACAAAACAAGAACATTTATTACAAGTTTGATATCGATTGCAGTAAAAAGGGGCAGAATTTGTGCCCATTCATGGAAAAATATTCTTTGTTTACTGCCATCGATTTACAAACTCAAACATTCAATTTTATAACTATAATTGAAGAATTTGCGCCCATTCATGGGAAATATTCTCTGTTTGCCGCCATTATTTTACAAACTTAAACATTCAATTTTATAACTACAATTGAATAAAATGATCGCATATGTCTAGAGTGTGAATTAACAAAAATTCCCAAAGTAAATCTGCAAATCAAATAATTTTTACTTACATTTCCAGAGCAAATAAAAAACTACAAAAAAGAAACTAAATTGAAACTATAAATTCCTATAGAGTAAAATACTGTAGCACAAAAAATGGCTTTGCCTATCTGCTCTCTTTGAATGCAAATGTCATAAGATGTTAACACCTCTGAACTGGCTTTTGAAGACAAAAGCTCTGTTTTCTCTCTTTAAATGCAAATAACAGCAGATGTTGACGTTAACACCTCAGAACTGCCTTTTGAAGACAAAAGCTTGCTCCCACTGAAATCAGCATAGTGTGAAGCCTAATATTTTAATGACCTTTTCAGAAACACTGAGAATTAAGGATATTGATAAGCTAACAATCTAGAAATAATCAAAGATTTTTTATCCTGTCATTGTGAGTGATTTCGCACAGATAATTGTAAGTCCATTGTCTGTATCCGTATGCTGCTGCATACTGTGAATCCCTTGGACAATTATAATACACCTCTGTGACCAGCTCATGATCAAGATTAATTTTTCACAACGATCCAACTTTAGTGCAACCTCTGAAAAACATCAACGAGTTATTAAGTTGTACGTAGGAAACTACGGGTGATCAAATTAACCTCTGATTTACAAATTATCAAGTTGTACGTATGAAAATACGGATGATCAAATTAACCTCTGATTTACAAATAATCAAGTTGTACGTATGAAAATACGGATGATCAAATTAACCTCTGATTTACAAATAATCAAGTTGTACGTATGAAAATACGGATGATCAAAATAAACCTCTGATTACTTTGAAGATGATATTCAAGTTGCCCATAGTTGCTTTGACCAGTAATGCAAAATTCTAAATTAAATATGTTTCAGTTTGCAAGTCAGGAAAGAGAATTTTGTTGGACAATAATGAGATAAAAAAACCTCCCCAGAACCTTCATGCATACTCACATGGAATTGAACCTAATGGGCCTTTACATACTTCATGCACACTTCTAAAAGTGGCCCTCTGTTTTAAAACAGCTTCCAAAATTACAACACAATTATAAAATTTCTTCCTCGTTGAGTATGCTTAAAAATGAACACATAGTCACAGTTAATACAACACATAGACTTTGAAACACTTTTCTGTTTAACACATAGATCAAAATGAACAAGAGTGAGAGTGTTTCTCCCACAATTGTTCAATTCTGGAAAAACTTACTTTGAAAACTTTGAGATTTTTTTAATTTTAACAAGTTTCAAGATTCACAATTTTTAAACTGAAAATCTCAAGATTAATCTGTGAGACCAAAGGCCTCACAGTCTTCTCTCTCTCTCCTCTCCTCCATCTCATCTCTCCTCTCTCTCTTCTCATTCTCTCCTTCTCTCTCTCTCTCTCTCTCTCTCTCGTATCGTCTCTCTCTCAAATGCAGCCACATTTTTCATTTATAGTAAAAAAAAAAATCTATCTATCATACTTTAGATAATAGCACAATAAATTTCTTGCATAACATGTGGTTATCTTTTGGGAGAATTCTAAAGTTAAAAATTAAAACGTGTTATAGATCTATTAACAACTTGTACTGTAGAACTCTGATTGTCCTCTCCCTTGGGCAGCTCAGACCTACTATGCTGTGATTTATGAATGATAAGAGTATTTGTGGTCATAATTTTCCACTCATTCACCCAGATCAAGTGTATGTAAAGTCTACATAAATACAAACTAAAAAGGTTTCAAATGGTGAGAGATCAGATAATCAAGTGGGACAACCTAGTGGTCTACATGTCTTTAAAGGTTCTAAAACGTATTCATTAATTGAACTGATTGATATTTCCTTTGCCTGTAACATGCCATCAAGCCGTATCTTCGAATGACAACAAATCAACCAATGTAAAATCAATATATGGACATTCAAATGCTACCTAGGTTTCTTATACTCAATGATGTATTCGTGAGATGAATCCTTTTTGTGTGAAAGTTTGACATGTGCTTGTAACCCTTCCCTTCAGTCAATGAAGGAACACAGGATTCAGAGGACAATGAACTTAACCAAAGGATTACTTCCATCTTGTTTAGGACCAGGTGAAAAATAAACCTGGCCAGTTTTTTCTACTTGCTCAGCTTTGAATGTTTGCATTTCCATATTTGCTTTGTACCAAAGGAATACTTCGGGACACTGTCAGATCACAGAGGACATTGACCAACATTGTCCCTGGCATTAGTTCACTCCATGTGCCAGCTCTGCAATGCCTTTAATAATGAGAATGTAGCGCAGGTGCCACTCTCCAGGGCAGGTGTCTTCCGAGCATCATGAGACCACAGAGGGATACATCATCCTAGCTCCAGAGGTGGCCCCAAAGCAGCTCCAGCCAGCTATCAGTCCAGCTCCAGAAGTGAACTCCAGATCCAGCAATGATCCATCCATGACACCAGAGGGCCCAACAGTTATTGGACACGGGTTTCAGAGATGAGCTCCAGACACCTATAACGGCGCGTCTCCCTGTACCTGCTGGGTCCCTTGCTGATGTCATCGGCTCACCCATGGCTGCTGCTGACCTCCTCCATCCGAGCACGGGTTTCAGAGACAAAGTTCCAGACATCTACACCAGCGAGTCTCCCCGCACGTGCTGACGAAATCCATGGCAGCTGCAGATCTCCACAGGCCATTCTTCAGTGTGTACACAAAGGGCTTTCAACGTCTCCCTGTGCCTGCCGGATCGCTTGCTGACATCAACCGCTTCTCCATGGCTGCTGATAATCACCACAGGCCATTCCTTCAT
This sequence comes from Danionella dracula, assembly GCA_900490495.1. NCBI lineage: Eukaryota > Metazoa > Chordata > Actinopteri > Cypriniformes > Danionidae > Danionella > Danionella dracula. The sequence goes on along the minus strand of UELW01000005.1, from coordinate 432,736 downwards.
CATCCACTGAGCCACCTGTATCATCATATGTTGGCCATACCTCCAGAAGCTTCCGCTCCATCACCTATGGGGTGCCCTACATCGACGCCATGTACACCATCCTCAGACACCTGACCCTCTTCCCTGAGCAACAACTAACTCCATCTCCCCTTCTGCAACACTTCCCAACTGGCACCTGTGCACGCATTACTTCCAAACCAAGACTCAATCCCCTGTGGCCTTCTCGCGCGATCAAAAGGGGTCGTCTGTAAGAAACTGAATTATGTCGTTGTATGATCTGCTTGAAAGACCAAACGAAGCACAGGAACCAATGCGAACTGCTATCTTTTCACAGGCTCACCATGCAAAACGAGCCAATTGAAATGACAATGCAAAGAGCCAAAAACCAGTTCAGGGTGTCAGAGTAATATGTGCCCCGCTGTGTTTACTGAATCTGCATATGAGTGTGTTTGATTATCAGAAGCCCATGGGACTAGCCCTAAATTTACACCTACATTTCACCAGCTTTGTCTCTCGATGAGCCTCACCTTTTCTCTGAGAGAGCCAATCCTGTGTGCCTTAAATATCTCAAACTCCAAACAGCTTTGGCTAATGCTCTCCTGATTCGCATTCCTAATTAAGTCACACCTCTCTGGGAGGAGATTGGTCTGAAGAAGCTTTCAAAAGTAGATAGCAGACTGAAATCCTGGCCCTTTTGTCTCTGAAATCGGCCCATGAAGGAAGAGCTCTAAAGCTTCCTTTTCATGTAGTAAACTTGAAGTAAACAATAACTCCTTATTCTTGGTTCATATTTCATAGGCTGTATAATGTAATGCATTGTTTATACACATCAATGATAATAAATGTTTGAACCTTTTTCGGTCATTCTTCTTTTACTGAAACACATTTAAGGGTTAATAAGAATATTAACGTCAAGTGTGAGTAAATTTAAAGGTCACTGAGTGGGTTAAAACTTAATATTATCATTAATAATTAACATGCTAATTTATTTGGCCTTAACCAAGAATAATGGTAAAGATAAAACCTTTTAAATCAATTATGGAGTCAGATATATAAATTTATGTGAATTATTAAAAATCCTTTAGCACTGTTTCAAGACAGAACACGTGAGCCTTCAGTCCCGACTGGTATCCGTTTTTGGGCCAAGCACCGGGACCCTACACATACATATGTTAAAGTATGTAAATGATATGAATATGGCCCATATGTGTTAACCCTGATACACTTCCATTGATTTTAGCTGACCGAGACACAGTGCATTAGCAAATACACTACCTCTTTATTTTCTTGCGTTCAAACATCAGCATTAGTTTTCTGAACACAAGCTCTTGGAGTGGTCTTGTGCAATTTTGATCCATTTTCAGCCCTCTCAAAATTGGATGCAGCTGAAACTGTATTCAACAACAATGCTTGAATTGTTTTTCACCTCTCCATTACTTTGGAAATCACTCTAACTCCAGAATTTCCATTGGTTCTTCAGTGCAATCCTTCAATTATGTGGTTCAGTCATTAAAATCTGAAAAAGCAACGAATGTCAACAAAACTCTTGAGATTTTAAAATGTCTCTAATGGACATATTTGCTGCACACTGGGTATGATTTGAGCTGTAACAGCGGACTGCTGATGTTTAGATGAAGCTTAAAATCATGAAACAAGACAGTGTGCTTTTACTCTCTCGCTCTGAGCTGACAGAAGAAAGCATTGATTGATATTCTACCTGTACATCTTTCAGGTCAGCTTGAATTGCAGGGTGTCCTTGGAAAATGTGCACAGATGAAAAGCTCTTCCAGACCAATGTCAGTGCAAGTGACTGATTCATGAAAAGATTCTTCCATCAATGTTCCAAACTCTACAATCACATAAACTTTTGAAAACCAAAACAAGGGGTGATATCCCAGACAAATTCTATGTGTGTAGACACTATAAATGAAATACTATAAATTATAAATTCTTCCACTCTCTTATTTTGTTTAATGATTACCTTCATCTCCTTATCATGGTCAAATACCTTCCTAATGAAGTTATCCTTACATCTTCTATGGTGTATTTTAGTGTATATTTCATATCAGTGTAAATGGTTTTTAAAACTAAACTCCATTACATATGTTGATCTTGTTTAGTCATCTTGTTTAGAAAAAGTTTTTAAGACAAAGACTTTGCAATTTTGGCACTTAGATCTATCACACCATAGTGTAACATGCATTTCAAACTACAAACTAATTGTCAGTGGAGAACTATTGGAGTAATCATAAACTCAGTACATTTATTTGAGATTTTAGATAATTGACCAATTTATACAGATAAATGGTGATTTCTAATGTATTTTTGGCCCTTTTATTAAGCTCACGGCTTCACAAAATGCCCTCATTAAAATTTTACGTAGATTAAAGAACATTTTAACTTATGAAAACAACGTATTATTTTTTTATTGGTAAATTGAGTTGTAAAGATTCAACATATTTCTGAATGTTTACATAAGGTCGAAGATGTATTGGTGCAGTTGTCTGGTTATATTATTTTATAGGATAGAATGCAAAAACAGATAATATAGGAAAACAAAACAATCCTAATTACACTTTTTTTTAAGGAAGTCTGGCTATCGAGAGAGTTAACCATTGAGCCAACATGTGGTCCATACATAGCCAAAAAGTCAAATGGTTCCACAGATTTTTCCTAGAAAATTTCTTCTTTTTTTAGTTATATGTGAGTTTTTATTCGGGTTGATGAATAACGAGAGTAATATAAAGTAATCCTTTCAAATGAAAACAATTTTGGAGTGATGGTACAGGACACATAAACTGCGACAGATAATTCTAAGACTATCAAACATCCAAACAATGAAATAAACTCTCATTTAATGCATGCACACAGACGCAGATATTCCATGTTGGGTCATTTTCAAAGTACTTTACTCCGTTTGGATACGACGAGTTGTTGAAGGTGTGTTTTTTCCTTCTGACTGTCAAGATAAAGCTTTCACCTGAATCTTTCCATTATTAAGCTGCTAAATTTTCTGAGCATTGGTGTGTGTGTTCGCGTGTGTGTGTGCGCATGTGCACGCGCGCGCATGTGTGTGCGCAGACAAATGTGCTCTTTTAAATAGAGCAAGTCAAGCCTATTTGGTTATATCTGCTCTGTGTGCTTGGCTTGACTTAATATGATGTCAAGAAAAGGCAATTTAGTTAATTGTCTTATTTGGAGGTTGAAAAATGATGCAGCAAATGTACTCTGATATAGACATTTTTGAGTGGTTTCAGCATACATGGTTTGTACCGCATTGATTTTTCTACTTCACGTTTTTTTTTTTTTTGCAACTCTCTCTTGCTATTTAGCTTTTTTCTTTTGCATTCTCCACTTTTCATCTTTCTTGCTTTTTATATCTTCAAGTGCAAACTGCAAATTTGATCTTACAGACATAGAACGCTAACACAGCAACTCAAAAACAGCAAATGCATCAACCTGTCAGCTTGAATATAATTTCCCGCTCTTGAAATCTTAGGTTACAAGATGTAGACATTTAGCTCTATTGCGTGAATCAAAACTCACAAAGAAACAAATCTTACTGGAATTCAATTGTACACAGAGGTGCCACTTGGCATGAGAAAGTCTAGTTTTAGAAATCCATCCTGTAGTGCACATTCTCGATAGCTTTGCAATGGAAGAAAGCCAGGATTTCCTAATTCAGAGAGAATAGGGAGTTCTTAACAGATTGATCAGCAGCAGGGGACAGCCTATTCTTTAAATGACCGCTCGCAGGGGAGGGGCGAAAGGTACTTCATGGATGTGTGTTTTTTAGAGGAGCCTTTGTTTTGTCCTTTAGGTGCATGCCAGGAGGCGTGAAGCTCTCTGGTAGAAATCACTGCTGCCTGGCGTGGCTTCATTTATCTCTCAGACTATGCATCATTCAGTCTGTTCGGATCCCTTCTGCATTGATGTACACATGGATAAGTCTCAAAGGCTGCGATGTTGTTAGATTGCTTTTAAATGGGATTTTAATTGCACTTAATTATCTTGCTCAAGCGATCAAGGCTACAGAGATATGTGGATGGCGTGGGAGATAAGTTCACTTGACAATATTTTGTCAAGCTATGTTTTTCATTCAGTCCCTTTTATGTTCAGAGCTTGAAATGAAAGCCAGTTTACCAGTAAAGAAACACAGAAATGAAGTGAATGGTGGATTTAAAAAGGTTATTTCTTCTAAACTAGAATTTCTTCTAAAATACAATGTGTAAACTTAAAGTGTGTTTGAAAAAAAAAAAAACCTAAAGCATGATAAAAGATGAACCAAAACTCAAATGAAATATTTTACTCTTGTCAGAGATCCACAAGCGTCGCCTGAGGAGATTGAAAATTCACACTCACTTGAGACTCATCTGGAAATATCCGTAGCACCAAAATTTGATCAATTTAGCAGCCATATTGGATTTCCTTTTTAAGGACTACATTTCCCATCACTCACAACCAATATTTGTGTCTCTAGATGTCATCGTTCTTATGATTTATCCTGGACTTTTACACCAAATGGCCTGCTTTCTCTCTCGATGCATAATAGAAAATGACTGAACTGCAGTTCCTTGTGCAGGCACAAGAGGTTGATTCCAGAAGTTAGCAGGTTCTCATTCACTCCCATCTTGAAACTGACCAACTTTGGAGCTGAAGAAAATAACATGCTTAACCTCCATAAGGTTTGTTGATTTAATCCCTCATTTCAACCTCAAGAACTTTGAGGAGGTTGAATTAAATTGGTTAACGAATTAAATTTGTCTGTTTAATATATGTTTAGCCTTAAAGTTATGCATAAATAAGGGTGTGGTTTCCAGAGCGGCAGATGATTGACACTCGTCTCTTCGCATGTAATACCTTGGTGTCACTTATTCCAGTTAATCTCACCTGATGAACTTGCCTTCTCTATGATTACTGGGAGGTGACATCCTTTCACGAGAGGATCTTTTACCTTCTTAAGCAACGTATGTGTGACATAATGGACACCATGTCCATGTTTAACACCTATAAACGTTGTTTTTACATTCTGACTCATCTGCTCTTTCTCTTGTGGATTCTTCGCTGATGTTTTCTCCTGTTACAGTAACCTTTAAGGAAAAGTTTTTTTTACGTTGTTTTACTAAATTTGTGTATACTCGCCCTGTTTTATGTACAACTTCCGTTTCTGACGTTTCTGACCTTAACATTTACAGTTTTTCACAATTGCTATGACAGTTTTTTCTATACATTTAGCAAGTTTCATAAACTCTTAACACGATTAACACGGCATCCGTCTAGGTAGGCTATACATTTAACACATTATACTTTGATAAAAGAATGCATACAGTTACAGTTTTTCACAATTGCTAAGACAGTTTTTTCAATACATTTAACAAGTTTGCTTAACTCTTAACACACCGACTCAGTTAAAACACACAATTGGCAAAACAGTTAATTTTGTTCTCAAAACCCCACATTGTAAAAAAAACTCCAAAACTCATTTTCAAAATAAATAATACAGTTTTCAAAACACTAACACATGTTTTCTTCTGACAGTAACATTTAGTCGATCATAACACATTGAGAAAAAAATCGGCTTTAAAATTACATAGTTTTGTTGTTGGTGGAGCTCGAGTGTAAAAGAAGTTCAACATTTGAAATGTGTGTTAAATGAATGTATTTTGTATCAAAGCAACAAAAAACCTGAGCCTACCTCGACAAATGTTGAGTTTTTGTGTTAAGAGTCTAGGAAAGTTGTTAAATGTATTGAAAAAACTGTCTTAGCAATTGTGAAAAACCGTAATAAAAGTTTAAAATGCTTGAACTTTGATTATACTCAAGCTAAACCAAACTGTAAATATAGAAACACATTTACAAATGCTTTCACACAGTATGTCAGAACAGATAACACCATGTTCAAAACAGAACTTATATTGATTAAAGTCAAAATGAACTGCTGTTGATACTGTGATTATATTGTGAACACAAATATATTCCCAGTATTAAATCCATCACCAATATGAAATAGCTTATTAGAGTTTTGGATATGTATCAATCACAGCTGATTCCATCTAGAACCACACTTAGTCTCGAGAATTTTCCAGTCACATGATCATATCTTCTACAAGAGGATCTTTGGACTGATCTTGAGAGGAAAAGGAACAATATCAATAGCGAAAGATATGAAAAAGTAAAAAAGAAAGAAAGCCTTCGTGAAGGAGAGGAAGATGAGTAGCAGAAGAGCAAACAGAATATATAAATTTTTTTATAATAATAAAAATTATTTAAAAATTTGTATAATATTCTTTTGCAAATGAAGTCTGTACTGCAGCAATTCTGTGTCTGTATTTT